>SEMN01000731.1:0-224747 GCA_005408345.1 Macquaria australasica
GGAATCTTGGAGTTATCTTTGATCGGGATATGTCCTTTAACTCCCAAATAAAACAAACTTCAAGAACTGCCTTTTTTCATTTACGTAACATTGCAAAAATCAGGCACATCCTATCTCAAAAAGATGCAGAAAAACTAGTCCATGCATTTGTTACGTCTAGGCTGGACTATTGCAGCTCTCTATTATCAGGCTGCCCCAATAAATCCCTTAAGACTCTCCAGCTGATTCAGAATGCTGCGGCACGTTTACTGGCAAGAACCAGAAAAAGAGATCATATTTCTCCAATATTAGCTTCTCTACACTGGCTCCCTGTAAAATCCAGAATAGAATTTAAAATCCTTCTCCTCACCTTCAAAGCCCTAAATGGTCAGGCACCATCATATCTTAAAGAGCTCATAGTACCCTATTACCCCACTAGAGCACTGCGCTCCCAGAATGCAGGTTCCTTGTGGTTCCTAGAGTCTCTAAAAGTAGAATGGGAGCCAGAGCCTTCAGCTATCAAGCTCCTCTCCTGTGGAACCAGATCCCAGTTTGTGTACGGGAGGCAGACAACCTCCTCACATTTAAGAGTAGGCTTAAGACTTTCTTCTTTGATAAAGCTTATAGTAGGGCTGACTCAGGTGACCCCTGAGCCACCCCTTAGTTATGCTGCTATAGGCCTAGACTACCGGGGGACTTCCTATGATGCACTGAGTTCCTCTCTCCTCCTCTTCCTCTCCATCTGTACGCCCTCATATCCCATCAATGCTTGTTATTAATTCAACTTCTTCCCGTAGTTGTATTACTCTCTCCTCTCTCTCTCCCTCCCACTTCTGTTGCTTTCTGCAGGTGTTTCTGCCTCTGGAGCTGTGGAGGTCTGGAGTCTGCAATGGTTGCTACGCCTGCTGCCCCGATGCTTCTCCTGCTCTGCCAGCTGATATATTGCTGTTGTTGCTGTTATTAGTATTGCTATTATAATGTTGCTCTTAGTGTTGTTTCTGTTGGTGTTAACATCAATGCCATTACCATATCTATGCTGTATTGAGCTGCTGTATGTTCTCTTTCCTCCTGCTCTCTCTCCCGCTCCCCTTCCCCTTCAGCCCAACCCGGTCAGGCAGATGGCCATGCCTGAGCCTGGTTCTGCTCGGGGTTTTCTACCTGTTAAAAGGGAGTTTTTCCTTGCCACTGTCGCATAGTGCTTGCTCATGGTAGGAACTGTTGGGTCTCTGTAAATATAAAGAGTCGGTCTAGACCTGCTCTATTCGAAAAAGTGCCCTGAGATAACTTTGTTATGATATGGCGCTATATAAATAAAACTGAATTGAATTGAATAACTACCTGTAAAACAACAACCTGTTGTTTTTTACACTTTGGTTTTTTCTACAGATCAAACAACAAGATATATAATGTGTTAATTAAAACAGAGCTAGGCTAGATGCTTCTAATACCCTTGTTTCTAGTCTTTGCTAAGTTAACTGTCTCCTTGTAACCATTAGTGAATTCAGGCAACAGGGAGGAGGACTCAAATGTAGAAGTCAGGTGACATTGACCAGTGGGAAAGTGAGGGCATCTGGTGGATGGATGGACAATGGGAAGTCAGGCAAGTCTGGAGAGGTCCTAAGTAATGCATGGGCCTGGGGGAAGACAGGATGTGGCTGAAGGGAGAGACAGAGAGGCAGGATGGGCAAAACAGGACTGAGGCTAGACATGACAGCTCTAGCTTTATATTTAGCGCACAGAGTGGTATCAATCTTCTCACCTAACTCTTGACAAGGAAGCGAATGAACACATTTCCAAAAAAAAGTCAACCTATTTCTTTAAAGGATCAGTTCACCCAAATTACAATAGTACACATTTTCTCATTTACACACAGTGTTACTAGTACCCATCCTGTGCTGTGACCCCCAAGGGGTCACAAGACAGTTATGATGGGTTGTGAGATGATTAAAGGAATAAAGAAGAAGGAGATATATTTTTGCCACACAAAATGAGTTATAAGTAATTGAAGCAATGTAAGAAAAGAAAATCACTTTTTGGTTAAACTGCTCACAAGTTATAGATGTACGCAAATTGTTGCAAGTGTTGCAAGGAGATTTTAGATTTTTTTTCTTTTTTAGAGTGCTCCACGGATTTAGCATTGCACTCCTATTACACTGTTGGACTCACGATCAAAATTGATGCTGCAGAATCTTTTTCCTTGTCAAAACCTGCCGCCTACATTACCCACAGTGCAAGTAGACCACTGACAGTTCTGTCAGAGATCAGGGTGTGTTGTGCCAGCAGTGGCTAATGTAGCCCGGAGCCATAGCCTCAAGTAGAGATGAGGAGCGGGCTACAGAGGTGTGGCAAGCTCACTTCTTTATAACTCACTCGCAAATGTCAGTGAGGGACATGTTATAATACATTAGTGTCACTGAATGTAAGAACGTGTTAGGGCTGCTTTTTAACATCCAGTTAGTACTGCTGTTGTATCATTTGATTAGAACTTCATAATAGCATTTTCCCTCACTATGCAGTTACCTCGCCTCTGCCCTCTCTGGAGCAAACAGCCACGCCTCCCTCATCAGTCCTGCCTTGCTATCTGTTGCTGCTCCGAGGCTGGGCGCCGACATCATTTGAATGCTCCAATCACGGAGAGCGATTGAGGGGAAGAGAACATCCCAGATATCTCGTTTAGATTCGTCTAAATCATCAGGACTTCTGGAATCAGATAATATTCATCTTCATTATTCCTTGGGAAACACATTTCATTGTATTATGTAGGAATATCAAAATAAGTACAACATATTAAGAAGAAAATAAAGTTAGGTATCTGAGGTACTAGTCAGTTCACTGGTCTGTTATTTTTGGTACTTATTCACTCAAAACCATTGTAGCATTAACAGTCATAGTTTGCTGCTGCCTTGATAAGATTAGGAGTAACTACCTGAGAGGTAGTCGAGGCTGAGGGAAGCCAGATGTCACCAAGGTCACACCCAGAATACAAAGCAACAGGAAGGACATTCGGGGGAAAGCAGGCAGATCAGGCATCCTACAAAATGGAAAAATAGATGCTTCCTTGACAATAATACAAGTACATATTAACTGAGTTGTGTGTTTAAAATCTTCAAACTACTTAACAATAAAAACAGAAATCTATCTTCGTCATCATAAATAAATATCAGTATGTTTTTTACAATGAAAAAAACAACAAAAACCTCACCTTATTGCTATCTTTTACATTTTTATACCAGCATGTACAAAGAGGATTCTTTACATTATCAGAACAGGTTTTCTGAGGCTTGTTCCGCTTTCCTTAAGGTTCTGTATAATGGCAAACAAAAAGCGGTGTCTCAACCTGGGAGTTGGTGTCTTAGGTTATTTAAGACTCATACAGTATATTTAAAATGAAATAAAATGGTAATATTAGAGTATAGAGAATATTTCATCATTTCTGTGTAATCCACTTGGAGTTCTCTCCAAGGTCTTGAAAATAGAGGATGTACTGAAATATGTCATTTGTTGAAATGTTTTAATCAGATATGTCCCACATAACCCACAAATCAATAGATTTTTAAAAACATTGCACTCCAATACAGAGTCTGTAACAAAACTCAACAACTTTTGAAAATCCGCTTCTGTTTTGAGGTTTAGTATGTGCTCAGCTGGAACCAAATTCTGCCAATCATGGTCACAAGCAGAGACACTATTGTTCTGCTTCTTCAAAAACAAATAGAATTCCTGTGACTGCATTCTGAAGCCACTTGGAAAAAATATAGATTATTATATTAATAGACTTGCAGCACAGCTTAAAGGAAAATTAGCTTCATGCAAAGGTTATTGGTTATGAGATTTATTACTAGGCCGGTAGCTGGCTGATTTCTTACCTGCTTCTCGGGTGGATGTGTTGGTCTGTCTGTCTGTTAAAAGTCTGATCCAGCAAGAAGCCTCTCAAGGTTGGACTTCAGAGTTTAAGGGTCAGACGTCACACAAGCAGAGACAGCGACAGAAATGACTCAGGTACACTGTTTGTTGCTGCTTACTATCTACCACTTATTTCTTCTCCTGTCACCTCTAAACAGAAAAAAGTTTGGATAAAAACTTGGATTTCCACTTGTGCTTTTTTGAGTTTGTACCGCTGGTTGCTTCTGTAAGTGGCTGTGTGCAGGTCTACGGTGGTTGAAAACTATCATTTTCATGTCGTACATACTTATATACCCTGGACTGCAGTGTTTTAACCCCCCATCTCCCTAACCCACCCACACATATATACAAGCATACACACCCGTCACTAGATCAAACCAACTTTGACTTTAACGTGCAAGAGGACACACAGCCCTAGTGGAGGTGCTGTTAGCTTGTTAGTGTCCCGTTTCTTTCTCTTCATGGTGCTGTTGTGGAGAGCCCACCATCTTATTACTGAAAATCATTATAGTGTTTGTGTGTGTGTATATGTGCAAGTGTGTTCATTCATACCCTGTGGCAGATTAATCAAACTCTGGTTGTTTCTCTCCAAGACTAAGGCATTACTGTCTCAATTTGTCAGTTTATATTGACTTTACATGATGTCCATTATGGAATATTAAGACAAAACAAAATCATATGAAATAGATAGTAAATTCAACCTGCAATAACTGACTTGACTTGGGGACAGTGGAAACAAGCTGCAAACATTACACTGATATAATATCACCTTTTCGCTTTATATGGTGAACTTGTTAGCATACAGTTGCCTATTTTTAGTGTTCATTTGCAGTCATGCTTGTGTCCACCCGATGAACCTACTGTTAAGTCCAAAAAACCTTGGTCATCTTTTGCAGCAAAGCAATGTCATCCAGCAAGGTGCTGCATATGTGCCAATCACATACATGCAAGCACACCTTCCTGGTGGGTTACTTTGTAATGTCAGCGTCGTATATATACATACAGGTACTTCGTAAAATGCCCGTTTTTGGAGGATAGAAAACCGAAGATCCTATAGATGTCAATGCAATTTGACATATGTTAGAATTACAATTTTGACAAGTTTGTATGTATTCATTTCATGTTAAACAAACCTTTTTTTTTTTACAGACATGTCTAATAGTTATTTTGCTAACTTGCCTGAACCTGAGCGTTCGCGATACCTTAATAAATTAGGTTGATTGTTCAGTCGTCATGTCCCTTTAGTCTTCCCCCTTCCAAGTGGATCAATGACCCAACACAGTGGCCAGATATTGCTTATCCAGACATCTCTACATATTTGGTTGAATCACCAGGTATCATTAGGCTAAGTGTTGTACATAACCAACCAGTTAATAGCCAACTGTTTGAGCTAGCCTGAGATTTAGTTGGAGACGAGTCTGATGCTGCTATACTGTATGACTGTACTCTAGCAGCCTCCCATTCAAGCTAGATATCCATCAGTCGTAACTGTCACCTGCATCATTTAGTTATTTACCACACTGTCAGTGAATATTCATGTATCTTATATGCCTCAAATCTCTGTGAAAGCCTTAGTTATTAATTTGGTTGTTTTTAGTTTTACAATCTGCTGCACAACTGCTTTTCAGCGTTTGCCTGTTTCCCTCGGTATGTGAAAGCACAAGGTCATCCTACAAAGGTGTTTATTGCATATATAGCTATACAGCAAAGAAATGAAAACAATGAAGTCCATCATGTCATCTCCATCACCTCAGCTTACTTTCAGTACCACAACCAGGGTAAAACACCTGTAAACTAAAGGCATTCTTAGATTTGATACTCTGAAGTAGGACAGTGCTGTATAGTAAATCTATCCTGGACAAATCAGTTTAAAAAAGTGTTCTCTGGCTTCTCTGTGGAAGAGTCAGCCATTACTACTGTACAAAGACACCTTGTTAGTATGTCAGTTTTGAGAAACCCTCCATCTCCAAAACATCAGCTTCAAATGATAAAAATAAATTGGATGTATCCATTCACGTGTATATTTGATACTTTGACCCTGGGACATTTTATGTGTGGATGTCTACTGAAATGGAAACAAGACAAAAGGTGAAATGGTGGAGATTCAGCAGAGTTTGTTAGCACACAGGAAGCTTGTTACCATTTAAGGACCTCGTTATGGGCCTTGTTGGAAATAATGACCTGCGGACAGGAAGCAGCTGGCCTTAACAATGGCTCTGCAACACATTGACTTTCCAGAGCATAACAAGCTTCAGACACAAAGCCTGAGTCACCAACTCACTACCTATGTTCTCATCAGAAACATTGTCAACTCCCATCTGTGCCATCATCACTGAATTGTTTATGTATTCATCATTTGGAAATTACATTAAACTAATGATCAAATTCTGGAGAAATTTGAGTGAATCCTAGTGTTTGGTGGTTGTTGAACAATTTTGATTTTAAAGCTTGACACCCCTGACATCAGCATGGTTCACAAATACTTTCTGTTGCTCTGCAAGATAGATGGTAAAGTAGTGAGCAATCAGGTTCAGAAGGCTCAACTTTATAGTGCAGAGCAGATGGCACACAGAGAGAAGCTTTTGAGAAAAACTCAAATATGACCTGTCCTCTGACTACATCTGAAGGCAAAATAATTTATACCAGTTTTGAATGGCAACACTTGAAGCTGGGGTAAAAAGCTTTCCATCATAGTTCCTTTCTGACTGCATTCCACTGCCTTCCACATCTCTCTCCAGGAATTCTGAGTGCCCTTGTAGCCTCAATGCAATAAGATAAGAGATAAGATAAGCCTGTATTGTCCCACAGCGGGGAAATTTTTAGCGTTGCAGCAGCCAGCAAAAGTGTCATATATAGAAATACAATAAAAATAAATAGAAAAATAGTCCTGTACACAGTATAGACAGAAATAAATAATAGAGTGACTGAGTGCAGTTGTAAGTATGAACAAATAGATAAGATAAAAATATTGCACATATATAATATACATGTACATGAAAATATTTCACAGCAACATATGAAGTAGATAACATCATGAATACAATATATGTATGAAGATAAAGCACAGCAGCAGATGAAGTATAGTAGCGAATAGTCTGCACACTGACAGTCAAGTGTAGATTACCGGGAGTTGTACTGATTATAGAGTCTGACAGCAGCAGGCAGAAAGGACCTACGGTACCTCTCCTTCAGACACTCTGGCTCTGGCCCTTCTTAAACAGAGCGTCCGTATTGTCTGACCAGTCCAGTTTGTTGTTCAAGTGAATGAATCATATAAATGGAGTTAAGGGTGCACACTGTTGTAGAGTCTTTCCTTGCAGGCATTCATGGTTTTGCACTTGGTTGAATGTAGACACAAAAGGTGACTGAAGTTTTTTTTATTTATTTTTTTTAAAGAATGAATGAATCTTACGTGCTTTCTCACCTCTGCACCCTTCACCAATCCCCATTTCTGATGGAATGTCGCATAGTTTCAGACGCTGTTTGTCGATCTGCCAAGCACTTTGGTTTTAGTATACTCATGCCTTTAAGGCCAAAACATACTTCTCCAGGCTGCACGTAGTCGAATGTGCATGGAGGTCATTCAGACACGTTCTTGTGGCAGTTTTTATAACATTTATGTTTTTGTCTTCTTCCTGATGGGAGTTGGATCAGCTTGCTTGACGCCAGGGTCCACACAATGCGTTTGACCTACGATTACCCATAACAACCTTCTCTGTTTAGGTTTGCAGAGACGTTTAAGTTACTGTTGTCATGGTCCACAAAGGACTCTTGTCTGGACTCTTTGTGTTTTGTCTTGTTTCCTGTTTTTATTTTGAAATCCCTGGTCTTGGTGTTTGCCCTTTACTTCCTGTCATTGTCTGTTTGCCCGCCAGGGTTGATTGTGTTCACCTGTGTCTTGTGCTCACCTGTTTCTGTTTCCCTCGTTTACTCTTTCCTCTACATATACCGGTCCTCGATGTTGCTGATGTTGTGTTTCCTGCGTTCGGTTCCTGGTGCTCCCCTGCACGTCAGTTCTTGCTTGTTGTAAGTTTGTTTAGAAGTTTAATGAATCTTTGGACCTATTCAGCCTTCTTGCCTGTCTGCATTTTGGGTCCTCTCCCTGCTGCCAAAATGACTCGACATAACTGTAAACTCAGTTCCTATCTGTTTTACGAGACCTGAAGTTACTCGACGTCCTCCCGGATCCATATTCTTCATATATTTTACAATCCATTCATAACTTTTTCATCACGATTGTTCATATTGTAATTTTACTATGTTGGTCTATTCTGTACACACGACATCTATTGCATGTCTGTCCGTCCTGGAAGAGTGATCCCTCTGTTGCTCTTCTTGAGGGTTCTTCCATTTTTCCCCCTTTTTAAAGGGGTTATATGGAGGGAGTTTTTCCTTATCTGACTCAATGGTCTAAGGACAGAGGGTGTTGCTCTATCTCCTTGAGGCAGATTTGTGATATTGGGCTATATAAATAAACTTGACTTGAAAAGCACACATCCCTCAAACAAAACTAGTGCCAAGGAAGGCTGGCTGAGCTGGAGTACAGCAGGAGCAAGAGTCAAGTCAGATATCTGTACACACATCCATGAGCTGTAATGGAGATGGATTCTGAACCTCCTGACTGGGTGTTACTTGCTACTTGGTGTCTAGCTGGTCTATAAACCGCATTCTGGTCTGTCAAGTCTCAAAACTTCAGCTGACACACCCACAACTAAACATAAATAGTCATGGGTATGTAAAGTCACCTTCCTGAATAATATCAATAAAACCAATAAATGTGGTTTCCTTGACATCCACTTTTCTATATATCATAGCGACATCCCATCATTCATGTCCTAAAAGTTGAAGTATCAGCAGAGAGCTGAATACATGAACATTCTTCTCATGACATATCCAGCTATCAGATAGCCCATTCGATTTCAGATGATTGAGCATGACCTCTGCAATTATTGCATTTGTGTTGTTATATCTTGCCATGAAAATGGCAAAAGAGAAAGTCACGAGTCCAGACAAAAGTGTCCTTTGTAGATGAAAGAGCTTTGCCATTTCACTGTGTTGCAGACAGAAAAAAAGTTCCCTCCTTTTTTTCTTTCCCCCATTTTTTGCTCTCTTTGTACCCTTGTATTCTTGCACCCCTCTCATAATCTTGGGCTGTATAGTTTTTTGGTTTTCAATAAGACAGTCTTTATAAAAGGTTGATAAGTTATAACTCACTACTTTAAAAATGTTTTATGGATCAGTAGCTAGCCATTCATAAGAACAAATTTGTGGTTGCCAGATTGTGAAAAAATCCCTTTGGCCTGTATTTATCCTTTGTATATGGTAGCTAATAATGCAGTTCTAAATGTCTGTAATACATTAATAAAGGCTTAATAAGCAGGCCTTTTTTAAAAGAGTACAGTAAGTGGTCATACAGTCCCAGTCAAGGGGGGATCTAAACTCCTTTAGTTTAGAAATGTTGATGCAAGCAAGAAACAGATTTGGCAAATTGTGAAAGCCAGTTTATTTACAATACAATCAGTATCAGTATAAAAGACAAATGTGGAATGGAACTTCTTGATGCTTACTTTTGGAATTAAAATGAAGGTTTGGTCCATATAGCTGCTACTATACCTGTGCTTCAAATACAAATTGCCGCAAACAAAACAAGTGTTTCAGCAGCTATTTTTCACAAAGTAATATTGATCTAAATGCTGTGGACTTTTATATAGAAATGACAGATTCATCTTGTTTATATAATCCTGAACCTGGTAATCAGTACAAACAGTCCCTGTTTGAAGCATCAGAGGGAGTAGCAAGTAAAATAAAGTATAAACAGTAAAAACATGATCATATATGTGCATGTTAGAATTACATGTAATTTTACATTCTATAAAACCATATCCTCCTGCAGTCCCTGGGGTTCCAGACCCCATGTTGAGATACAGAACTCTTTGTTGTCTCATTTTATTTGGTCAATGCTCTCTTTGGTGATGCATGTAGCATATGGCATCAGACCAGTCAGAGACTTAAACTCATAAAAAACAATTTCAAAAGAAGGTAGTCATACTACATGCCTCATCACATACAATATTTTGTGATATCCTGCATGCACTAATCCACACCAGTTATGTATTTTTTCATTTAAGTCTCAATTAGATCAATATTTAATTGAGACCTGGGATTAAATGTTGCCCTAAATGTTGTTCCCCTCTTCTTTTGAATCAGTACTTTGTTGATGCAGTCACCACAGTAACGCTGTCACCACAGTGACGTAGTTACCATGGCGATACAGCAGCTGTCACTGTGATGCTGGAGCAGTTACAAGCTAATCAGACTCTCCTCTTCTGCCTCTGGCTCCACAGTATTGACAGCTGCTACGTCAGCTTGGAAAAGGCTTTCTGCAGGTGGAGCTGGGGGCGGGTCAGTGGGGCAGCTGTGGCTGGGCTGCTTGTTGGGTTGGTCAACAGGGTGATAGACAAAGGTGTAGGCTCCAGGTTGGCAGCTGTTCTTAACACTGACGGCCAGCTCTGTAGGGGCCAAGGGCCGGTAAACACCATCCATATACAGACTGAGCATGTAGGAGTCTGGGGAAAGAAGCAAGGAGGAGAAAAATAAGAATGTAGTGATAATATAATATAATAGTAGTGCCACAGTGACCCCATACAAAGGACAAATTCTTGACACTGGCAAACTTAAACACTACTCAAATATTACTTGTTTCTGGAACTGAGTATCAGCAAACAGTCATTTTGATACCTAGCATAAATTTGATAACATTGCCAGGAAGGTTTTCTTTCCGAGGGTGAGATAAAAAGATCAATATTAATCTCATGTCTGTGCGTTAAGTACTGAGCTGGAGTCAGGATGTGGTTAGCCTAGCTTAGCATAAAGACTGGAAGCGGGGGGAAACAGCTAGCCTGGTTCTCTCCAAAGTTCAAAAATATACCTACCAGCACCTCTAAAGCTATTATATAGCTATATAATTAACATTTTGTATTCAGTTTGTTGTATTTGTATTTACTGTATACTTCATTTATATTATTTAAAATCTTCTAACATTGCTTTTAATATTTTTTGCTAGCTTGCTTTTGCTAGCAATTTAGCTAATTAAAGAGGCACTGCACCAATTTTAACATCAAAATCAGTTTACTCAACATGGGAAGTGCTACTCAGCCTCTGAAAATCGTTGAAAAATGTCTTCTGTGGCTCTGGAGCAGCTTTTCCATGTCGGAGAAAATAACCCTGATGATGTACTGCATTGAGTTGCATTATGGGAAGTGTAGGATATAGCAGTTTTGGGGCTTGAGCCATACTAGGGACTAAAAGTCAGGATATCTCATCCTCTGCTGGATCAGCTGATCATTCTTTTTTTTAAATCTGGTTTTTGCAAGTCCCCCAACTTTATGCAAGTGCATTATTAAATTGCTGGAGTACCCTTTAATATAGTTTGAATTTGAGACTAATACTATAAAAATCATGTTGTTTTATATAAGGTCAGGAACTGAATTGTAGTGAATAAAACAAGTGAAAGTGTAAAAACCTAGTGCTGGCAGTAACATGTAACAGTGTCTTTCAGACATTTACCTTGTTCAAAGCGTGCAGCGCACTGCTCAGCTAGCTGTTGGATTGTCGTTGTGGGGAAGACACCCAGAGTTTTTGGGTTGGTTCCAATCTCACGAAAGCACACTGTCAGAAAGTCCTATACAACACATGTAGGAAAAAGTTACACAGCTTGTTTCTATGTTTCTCTAGTCTGTGAGAGTGTTCACAGTCACTTTAATAGTTTTGATACTTCTGTGCTTTTCTGTTTTCAGTTTTCTTTTTTCCAAATATTAGCTCTGTACATTGCACATCTATCAATGTGTTTTGTTCCTTTGTAAATATTTGTTAAAGGATATTGCATTTTAATTCTAAATTGTCCGTAGGTGTGACTGTGGGTGTGAATGTTTGTCTGTCTCTATGTGTCAGCCCTGCGATTGACTGGCGACCAGTCCTGGATGTACCCCGCCTCTCGCCCAATGTCAGCTGGGATTGGCTCCAGCCCCCCCGCGACCCTCTAAGAGGATAAGCGGTATAGAAAATGGATGGATGGATGGATATTGCATTTTAATCTTTAAAATTGTGCTTTGAGCCACAGTACATACTACGACTGGCAGCACCGAATACAAATCCTCAGTGTCTCTTTCATTATGTGAGTCACTCTGACCTCTCCAGGCCACACAGTGTGACATTGTTGATAATGTCTTCTCTGTGTTTGTGTGTGTGTGTGTTTGTACCCGAACAGATCCCTGGGCCATGCGCTCCTGGTTGAGCGTGCGTCGTCTCTCCCAGCGGTGGATGGAGTCCTGAACCTCTCTGCTGAGCTGCCGTGTTGCTGACCTCTGCTGGTCAAAAGTCTTAATGTGCTCCAGAGCCCCGTAAGTGGTGGTCAGATAATAGGAACCTACACATGCAGACACACACACACACACACACACACACACACACACACACACGCGGGCATGATCATTAATGTAATAAACACATAGATACGTCATATATATATATATATATATATATATATATATATATATGTATATATATACATTATGACCACCTGCCTAATATTGTGTAGGTCCCCCTTTTGCCACCAAAACAGACCTGACCCGTCGAGGCATGGACTCCACTAGACCTCTGAAGGTGTGCTGTGGTATCTGGCACCAAGATGTTAGCAGCAGATCCTTTAAGTCCTGTAAGTTGCGAGGTGGGGCCTCCATGGATTGGACCTGTTTGTCCAGCACATCCCACAGATGCTGGATTGGATTGAGATCTGGGGAATTTGGAGGCCAAGTGAACACCTTGAACTCGTTGTCGTGTTCCTCAAACCATTCCTGAACCATTTTTGCAGTGTGGCAGGGTGCATTATCCTGCTGAAAGAGGCCACAGCCATTAGGGAATACCGTTTCCATGAAGGGGTCTACTTGGTCTGCAACAATGTTTAGGTAGGTGGTATGTGCCAAAGTAACATCCACATGAATGGCAGGACCCAAGGTTTCCCAGCAGAACATTGCCCAAAGCATCACACTGCCTCCGCCGGCTTGCCTTCTTCCCATAGTGCATCCTGGTGCCATGTCTTCCCCAGGTAAGCTACGCACACGCACCCGGCCATCCACATGATGCAAAAGCAAATGTGATTCATCAGACCAGGCCACCTTCTTCCATTGCTCCGTGGTCCAGTTCTGATGCTCACGTGCCCATTGTAGGCGCCTTCGGCGGTGGACAGGGGTCAGCATGGGCATCCTGACCGGTCCGCGGTTACGCAGCCCCATACGTAACAAACTGCGATGCACTGTGTGTTCTGACACCTTTCTATCAGAACCAGCATTAACTTTTTCAGCAATCTGAGCTACAGTAGCTCTTCTGTTGGATCGGACCACACGGGCCAGCCTTCACTCCCCACGCGCATCAATGAGCCTTGGCTGCCCATGACCCTGTCACCGGTTCTCCGGTTTTCCTTCCTTGGACCACTTTTGGTAGGTACTGACCACTGCAGACCGGGAACACCCCACAAGAGCTGCAGTTTTGGAGATGCTCTGACCCAGTCATCTAGCCATCACAATTTGGTCCTTGTCAAAGTCGCTCACATCCTTACACTTGCCCACTTTTCCTGCTTCCAACACATCAAGTTCGAGGACAAAATGTTCACTTGCTGCCTAATATATCCCACCCACTGACAGGTGACAGATGTTATGGCTGATCGGTGTATGTGTGTGTGTGTGTGTGTGTGTGTGTGTGTACCTTCTCCTAATGCTAATGATGGGTCCATCAACTCCATCATATATTCAACATCCAGCTGCAGGGCGGACAGATTAGATCTAGCCAGGACGTACATCATTACAGGCAGGAAGTCATCAGCACCATGGGTCCGCCCTAAACACACACACACACACACACACACATGCATGCACAAATATAAATATTTTGACAGAGTAGACTCCAGAAAGGAAACACATTTAGATTTGAGATAGAGAAGTAATCTGCCTAAATTTGAGTTTGTACTTTACATGCAGACTGGTGTCCACATATTGTTAGAGTGAGACTGAAAACAGCATATAGCCGGTGTGTAGTTTTTTTGGATTATGACCAGATGAGAAATGCTTTGAATAGATTGCCACTCACAGAGTTTGATTGTTGTTAGGGTAGAAAAGCCTCTGAAACATCAGCCAGCAGCCACTGTGACCATAGGTGGCAATTACAGGCTAATGGAACATTGAATTTTCCTTCATTTCTCAAGATTCTCTTGAGTTAGTTGCTTTAAAGATATCAGGCTTGTTTGAAATGAGCCAGGCCTGCGCAGAATTGGATCAGTGGCGATCGCAGCACAATACATGCCTGATTGGCTCTTAATTTTGACCACAAACATCACGTTTTGTAGAAAATCCTAATTTCCTGTGTTGTAATATTTAACGCTAGATTGTTGCTGTATGTTGTGCAATGAAGATTTAATCTGTTAGCACGTTTTTTTTAAAATGTATTTATTATTTTTAAATCTTGCTTTTGTTTTGCTTAATTGCTTTTACTGTTTCAATTATTTTTATTTTTATTTATTGATCATTCATTTTTATCTTGCTTTTGTTTGCTTTACTGTTCGGCTTTCTGTTGTTATATTGCTTTCTGGGTATGCTCCTTTTGCTTTGTCTGTCGAAGCACTTTGTAAACTGCTATAAAGGTGCTATAAAAAAAAACAAAAAAAACAAAAAACATACTACAGGTAGCCTACAGGTGGATCTAACAGAATATAACCATTTCTGGGTCTTCCTGTATATTCTATGAAGGCTGCTGGAAACTGTGGCTGTTTTCGAAACCACCTACTATACTATCAGTATGTACTGATTTGGCCAAAATGTAGCATGTAGTATGCAGTATGCAAACAAAAGCAAAATCTGCAGTATGCCAGAAATACCCAGATGTTGTACTGATTTGGAAAAAATCTCCAGTATGCATTGGACCAGTCTGCCTCGCCTACTGTACCCCACAAAGCGGTGGAACGGTCACCATTGTTTTTTTTTTTTGTTTTTTTCAACTTTCAACTGCAAAATAAATCGATTTCGATCGAACAGTTTCATACTGCATACTACCGATGAACTACATACTGCGTTCATCTGTAGTATGTAGCAGGCGGTTTTGAAAACAGCCTGTCTGACTTGACTGCTGCTGTTTGTCACCGCTCCCTGCTGCTGCTGCCTGATCTCATTCACTTTCCAGAGGAGGCGCAGTTCATCTCAAATCAGCCTATCATCGTTAGGTGACCTGACTGTGACTGAGTGCAATGGGACCACCACAAGGCTCGAGGAACAGCGTTGGCCTGTGAGGTGACTTTGGCATAGACCTATTTCTCATAGACAATCAATATGAAAGAAACGGCTGTAGAACAATTAATACATTTTTCTGAAATAGTCTAGTATTATCACAGTTTGAACCATTAGGTCCATTAAAACTTCAAGAACTGTCCTGAAACACCTGAGGAAGTCTAAAAAACGTATTCGGTGTATGCGCCCAATGAGCAACATTTATTGCCATGAATGGAGCGGCATCTTGAAACATGGTATCCAGTTCTTTTAATACACTCATGGAACACAAACACGAAAGAACAAACATGTCTCCTGGTCAGGTACGGTGTGTTTACTCCTGGTTTTACTTTTGTGAAGCAAAAAAAAAGATATTAGAATAGCATTAAGAATCAGAGGTTAAAGGACTGCTAGAGGCTCTGACCTGGACTGCTGACAGACATGGAGTCATAGATGATCTTGCAGGCCTTCAGCAGCAGCTCAGTCTTTTTCTGGGGAGAATACTCCAGATGGAGGTTGTTCAGTTTGATGCTGATCTTCTCCATAGCAGAGGCCTCAGGGACGGCAGTGGTTATTCCTAATGCCGTGGTGGTGCTGCCGAGGACAACAGACTGACACACAACAATACACACACCATTAGCATCACAACTGCTGATAGTACTAGTATGAATATAAATGTACTGTACAGCACTTTATGTAGTTTCTTGCAGCTGTAGAGCACTTGTAATGTTGGTAATAATTTTACAACTTGTTATTCTCTACTATTAGTATTACCACTGCAAAAATGTTCAAGTCCAGTCCTACCTGGTTCTGTGCCAGCTGTTTCAGGCTGCTGTCGTTGGTGCGCAGTTTCTCCAGACTCTGATAAATTGGCCCCCTCAGTGGCTTCAGTACACTCTTACACAGAGCAGCTTCTACTATGCTCTCTGCATGGACACACACATGCATAAAGCATTCAATATGTTTCTAATTTTCCGTCTTGTTAAATGAACAACAATGGACAACACCCCCACTAACTACACCTTTGAAAATGACCACATAGTTGAATCAACACCTCTCTGACACTGTCAACAAAACCTAAACACTATGTATGGGCTTCACAAAACCTGAAACTACTGCAGGGCTGATCTATTGGATTTTATTAGATGATACAGATGTTAAAATAAACTGATACATTTTTAATGAACACTTATGAGAATATTAAACATCTTTAAATTATTATTCTAAGTTATTTCATGATATGAAAATTAAATAAATTGTATTCTCATCATGAGTGTACTAAAAGCTTCACTGAAAACCACACTCATGTTAAAGGCTCTTGTAAGGGACACTCCTGCAATTGTAGTATTGCACTACCATAAAGAAGTGGGACTCACAAGCGACAGATAAAAAAAAAAAAAGAATGGAAAAAAAGAATGGTCAAAATCGAAGCAGCAGAGGCCAAGATATGCTGAGTTTTAGTCCATAGTATGGGTCGAGCTCCAAAAATGCAAGATCCTGCATTTCTCATAATGCAACTCAATAGCATCTTTTCATTAGATCACCCCTGCCTGATAAATGCCCACATATTTCAAACTCCATGCCCCAGATCATTATGCAGGCTTTCTGTTGTAAATTTGTAGTTTCCAAACTGAGATCACCCCTTATGGCATCATCAGTGTTATCTTCTCTGATTTGACAAAGCTCCTCCACACCCACAGAAGACATTATACTAGGGCTGCAATAGCGATTATTATCGATTAATCTGCTGATTATTTTCACAATTAATCGTTTAGTCTATAAAATGTTTGTAAAAAACAAACATTAAAAATTTTTTTTAAAAATGCTCATCACAATTTTCCTCAGCCCAAATTGATGTCTTCAAATTGCTTCTTTTGTCCAACCAACAGTCCAAAACCCAAAGACTTTTTATGTATTATCATAAATGACAAAGAAAAGCAGAAAATCCTCACATTTAAGAAGCTGGAACCAGCAAATGTTTGACATTTTTGCTTGAAAAATGACTGAAACGATTAATCGATCATCAAAATAATTGGCAATTAATTTTCTTTCGATCGATTAATCAACTAATCCATTAATCTAAAACTATTTTCACAGGCTGAGTAGTAGGCTATATACAAAGGAAATAACTGTTTTACAAAATTCCCCATATAGGTAGTCCCACATAACACTTTAAGAATTCAATTGAACTTGAAGTTTAAAGTTACCCAGTTTGTCTTGTGCATACTGATGCTGTGGCTCCAGCATGGCCTGCAGCTCTGTACTCTGCAGTAGGTAACTCTTCAGTTGAGTCACCATCTGCCTGATCTCCTGTAACAGCTCAGTGGAGGAGGAGTGGTTCGACATGGTCTCCAAGGTGAATGCACGGTGCTCTTTTACCTAAATACAAAATAAGAAAGCTAAACTTGATTCCATTTGTATTTTAGACGTGTAGTTGATGTTGTTATTCGGAGAAAGTCCAATCCAAATATGTTAGCTGATGGTTGGATCTTTCTCGCTCAGTGTACTCACCAGGTTACCGAAATAGCTCAGAGGGTCCCTGGCCAGCTCCACGATGCGCTGTGTGAGACGGCGGTCATGGCTGATGAGGCCTGTTATGACGGTTGACAGGCGATAGCAGGCTCGGTCCAACATAACGGTGGTGGGGGTTTTTCTTACTGCTGCCTTGGGGCTGCGACTCTCTTCAGGGCGCCTGGAAGAAAATATACAGTAAGCCTTTAGTTTTTCTTCATCTTACATTCTTCTTATATTGACTAGTAACCCTCTCCACCGCAGTGTTTTGTTTCAGTGTCCTTGTGTGACACATGAAGCTTTTAGACACATTCAAATATAGAAACTTTTTGTAAAGACTTTGAATCCTTTGACCAGCATAGTGGTAACAATTGTCCAGTCCTCACTCCTCTGAGACCTTCTGTGCAGGGAAGTGGTGTCACATAGAGATGAGGTTGTATGTGTAGCTCAAAACATTTTGATCATTTGAACTCTGTACAAAGTTCCTTTCTGTGTTATTAATAAATACCAAGCAACCTTGTACATTCCTTGCCACTGTGCTTGCACAGCTGGGTCTCTATAAATAATATCAGTATGGTCTAGACCTGCTCTATATGAAAAGTGCCCTGAGATAACTTCTGTTATCATTTGGCGCTATATAAATAAAACTGAACTGAATTGAATTGATATTTTGCATGCCTAATTTATGTGTACTTGACAATGTATAGTTTCTGGCCTGAGAATGTATTTGCTCTTCTGTTCTTGTACGTCGTGGAATCTTTTGATTTAACTTTTTATATATAAGTGGGCTTCCAAAAAAATCAAGGTCATGTGCTTCTATATAAAAAGTGTATTCTATATATAGAATACTGTTTGGACCTAATATTTCTATCTGACTTTCCCATAAACACCACATTTAGGGTTTTATCTTGTTCACAAGGTTAGGGGTTGGGCAAAAACTTGATACTGCAATACTGTGATAAGTTTTACCACTTTTGTCACTTTTATTGATTTGATTTAATATGAGAGAAAGATGTATCCTCCCTTTACTACACAGATATTTTAATTGGAAAACTGCTCTCTGTTTCAATGTTTTGTTTCATTTTATGGTAGTTTTACATCTTTAAAGGTTCTATATACGATATTCGCTGCCACTAGATGTCGCACTAGAGCACCAGCATCTCAGACCAAAACAAATCAGCACGTTAACCACACCTCTCCGCTAACCAGAAACAGCCGTTATATCGCTCTCCCCAAAGCCACCAAACCCCACTGACAAAAACACTAATTTTACCTCACAGATCATCATAAAATACACTTCATTCAAATTCAACAGAAACAAAATAAAACTCACCAAAACTGTCTATAAAGGGCTTTGTAGAGTGCTGTGCGGGGGCAAGAGGCTACAGGCTACATTAGCTTCTACTAGCATAACACACCTGAATCTCTGACCAAACTGTTGGTGATCTAGTTGCATTATGGGTAATGTAGGCACCATGTTTCGACAAGGAAATAGAATGCATGGAATAAACTACCGCCCCACGATTGTATGCCTCTGCCAACCAGTCAAGTTGCAGTTTACATCCATGTCTGTCCAGACTCATATAATATATGTAGTGAATACTTGGAAGGAATAAAAGGTATAAAGTGTATTTTTTGGCTAAATGGAAGTTATCACTATATTGATGATACATACATATGTGTGATTCTAGTGAATATACATTGTTGAACTGATTAATGAAGGATTATCATAGAAGTATTGGCTAAACAGGTACACATGTACTTGATTACAATGTAAAGACAGATTCTTATAGGGCAGGACTTCTCAAAGTCCGGACCAACAATTACAGTTATGAAGTGTAACGTTTTCTATTTTGAAATACATACATACAATATCGATCAATAAATTGTTAGTGATGTTGAATATACAGTGTAGCTAGAGATCATTCACAGTGATCCTCCATATGAATGTGGTTTTAATGTGGCATTTATTAATTTAATAATTTCTCTATCGTTGACCTTGTTGTCATGGCAACGTTAACTGCAGGAAGTAATGCTGTGTGTTGTTGCTGCCGAGTTCATGAAGTAATGTTACACCGGAGAATTTGTCTCGTTTTCTCTAGTACACGATTTCTACAACTAGTGTAAATGTAGCTGTAAGAATATGTCTGAGTCAGAAATAAGTATGGTCTAACTGTCTGAGTTGTGTCTGCCTCGGTTTTGGTTTTTTTCTGCCTCGGTTTCGTTTGGGCCGAATCAAAAAAGATGTGACATTAATTGTGACAACGAGTAGCCTACCTGTAAACAGAGTGTGTGTGTGTGTGTGTGTGACCTTGAATAAAAAGCAGATGCGGACCTTTGAGTAATAAGTTTGATAACCCCTGTTATAGAGTATAGCTACACAAAATGTGGTGCTTTTGTTTTCTCTCTGTGAGCTGTAGGCAAAACATGTTTGGCAAGGTCATTTTGAGGTCACAGTGACCTTGACCTTTGAGTCAAAAGTTTCACTGTCCGACCAACGAGAATGGGACGGACGTGAGGTCACAGTGGCCTTGCCCTTTGACCACCAAATTCTAATCAATTTATCCTTGAGTCCAAGTGGACATTTGTGCCAAATTTGAAGAAATTCTCTCAAGGCGTTCCTGAGATATCGCGTTCACGGGAATGGGAATTACGGACAACCCGAAAACATAATGCCTCTGGTCACGGCTAACGTCAGACCGTCAGATCAGGGTTTTGACGTTAGCCGTCAAACCCTGATGAAGCCAACTTGGTGAAACGGTAATTAACTGCATGGAATCCAACCATTTTTCAAGTGTTATTCCCAGTTATACACATGATATCCCAAAATCTAATGAGTAGCTTATCATAATGATCTTTCCTGTGGTACTACACTGACATGCAAATCTGTCAGTCACCAGATGAACACTTTTGATTGAACAAGATGGCCTTTCCTTCCTTTCCCCTGGCCCCACCCACAAGATTTCCCATTTTTTTGCCTCACTAGTGGTAAGGATTTAAGAATACAGTAGCACAGACTTTTCTCTAAATTTTCCATCATTTAAACATGTTTTTTTTTTCAGGATATAATGAGCATTACAGCTTTACAGGGCTGCCTGCGTGGCTTTTGGCATTTAATCTTGTTGATGAGTGTCCTAACTCCTACAACATTTTACTTAACCTCTTAAAAAGACTTTTGTAACACAAAATAACCATATTCCTGCCCTGTAAAGGTAGGTAAACTGACCTTGATGCTACATTTTACACAATCAGTTGCCCTTAATCAAAAAACTTTAAGCAGTGTATATTGGACTGCTCATGTGTGACACATCTTTTCTAAGAGATGTTGTTCAGTGTAACTCTGCGTCATCCTCTGCTCTAGTGAGATTTGGTGTACCACAAGTGTCTATTGTGGAACCCTTCTTCCTCTTAATGTACTGTATGTGCATCTACTACTCAGTCACATGATTTATAAAAACATGACTTCATTACAGTGTTATGCAGTACAGTGCCTTTCCAAAACCAAAGACACAAGAGCAGAAGTGTAAGGAATGGATTACACTGTGTGTATCTGTTCTAACATATACTGCAAACTTATCTCTGCCCATCAGCATAACCCCAGACTATTATTTAAGACCGTTGATCAGCTGATAAATCCGACCCCTCCCTGTGCCCCAGCAGAAAGTGACGCTGATTGTAAACATTTTTTAATTTACTTAATTGATAAAGTAGAGTCCATCAGAGCTTCTGTTACCCCTATCGGCACATACCCCTATCCACCACCCACTACAGAACACTTTAAATCACTTTACTCCCATGTCTTTGTCTGAGCTTTTAGAAATAACATCGCATATGAAAATGTCCTCCAGTCCAGTTGATGTAATACCAACAAAATTTCTTCTCAAAATCATTGAATCTCTCTGGCCCTGTCTGTTGTCAGTTTTTAACAGTTCTTTATCTTATGGTTGTGTCCCAGATTATTTTAAAACCGCATGTGTACAACCTCTTTTAAAAAAGCCTGGGCTGGATCCTACCCTTCCTCAAAACTACAGACCAATCTCAAAACTACTTTTTATATCAAAAATTTTAGAGAAATATGTGTCCAAGCAGTTGCTTTTAACAGCAAAAAACAATAACATTTTTGAAAAATTTCAATCCGGCTTTCACAAGCATCATAGCACTGAGACCGCCCTGCTCAGGGTGACTAATGACCTTTTAATGGCCGCTGATAATGGGATGTGCTCAGTCCTTGTTCTTCTGGACCTTAGCGCTGCCTTTGATACGGTCGATCACACCATTCTATTAGACAGGCTGAGGCACTGGGTAGGAATATCTGGAACAGCCTTAAAATGGTTCTCTTCATACCTGTTAAACAGGAGGTTCTATGTCTCCATTAATAACCACATGTCATCTTTTGCTCCTGTCAAGTATGGTGTCCCTCAGGGGTCAGTGTTAGGACCAATTTTACATGCTTCTCTTGGGATATATTATCCAGAAACATGGTGTTTCCTTCCATTGTTATGCCGATGACACGTAGATCTACCTGGCCGTTAGAACCACTGATCCTGGCATGCTGAGTTCAATACATGACTGCCTATGCGATATCAAAAACTGGATGTGACAAAATTTTCTGCAGCTTAACTCCAGCAAAACAGAGATTGTTGTAATTGGCCCCCTCAACTTAGCAGAACAAATCCAACCATCAGCTGGTTCCCTGATGGAACACATCAAGCCTGTTGCAAAGAACCTTGGCATTTGGTTTGACAGTAACTTAACCTTTGAGCAGCACACAACAAAACTTGTGCAGTCTTGTTATTATCATCTTAGAAATATTGATTAAATACGATCAATTCTACCTTTTAATGACACAGAGACTATTTTACATGCCTTCATCTCCTCACGTCTAGACCACTGCAACAGCCTTTTCATCTGCCTCAACCAAAAATCTATTAATCGGCTCCAGACTGTACAGAACTCAGCTGCCAGACTTTTAACAAGATTTAGCCTCCTTGCATTGGCTCCCAGTATGTTTTAGAATAGATTTTAAGATTTTACTGTTGACTTTTAAGGCTCTCCATGGCCTCTCTCCATCCTACATATCTGACCTCTTAGTTGCATACAAGCCAGTTTGTAGCCTGAGGTCCTTTGGCAGAGGTCTTTTATCTGTTCCTGAAGCACGGCTGAAAACTAGGGGTGACAGAGCATTTGCAGTCAGAGCCCCAAAGCTCTGGAACGAGCTGCCTGATGAAATCAGGTCAGCAGAATGAGTGACCTCTTTTAAATCTTTTCTTAAAACGTACTTTTATTGGAGAGCTTTTCCTAATTTTTCTTGAATTTATTGACTACAGTTTTTGCTGGTTTTATTTTATTTATTTGTTTTTATTAGTTTCATTTATTTTATTTGTTATTAATTTATTGGAAAATGTTATGATCTGCTTGTTGTGAAGTTGTTGCCTTGTGTGAAGCACTTTGTAAAGTGGTTTAAGAAAAGTGCTCTATAAATAAAGATTATTATTATTATTATTATTAAATGTTAGCATATCTGACTAACTAAGCTTATTACCCTATGCATTTCCATCCACCTGTTTTTATGAGAATATTCAGTTTGCGCATAGAAATACCTGAGTGGAAAAACAGAACATTTGAAAAAAACTTTAAATGTGGCAGAAAAGATTTTACACTCGTCTTAGGTGGAAAAATTGGTGTATCGATAATAGCAAAATGTGATAAAGAGCCATGGAAACACTTAGTGAATAAATCATGATGTACCTGAAGCATGTGACTTATTTGTCTCTCAAGCTTCCACTGAAGAAGTGAAAAATAGCGGCAGTGATAACATCAGATCTGTGTGGATGCACATTTGTTCTATATTTACATTGCATTGTAAGTTTTTTTTATTGTGCAAATAAACCTTTCTCAAAGCATTTCTTGGTGCAAGCTACTTTTCAGAACATTTTTAACAAATTATGGTTTAATGGCACCAGACTGGAGAATAAGCGCCACCAACTGTTTATCTCGATGAACCAACTCCTAATAGTTGCACAGTAGTGGATTGAAATGCACATTAATTGGCATTTTCTTTTGCAGATTTTCTGGAAATTCGGTTAAACTTTGCGCTACATTGCGATGGAAACCTGGCTATTGTAAATTAAACAGATGTGCCCTGTGAGAACGGACAGCTTGACAGGGGTAGCAACAGTAACTAAAGGAGGCGGGGCTTAGCGAACAGTCAATTGAACCTACTTGTGGTTTTGCTCCTGTTCTGGGTTCAGCTCTCCTTCTTCCTCTGTGCTGCTGGTGGAGCAGGAGTCGGGGTCGGGTCCTAGCACAGCGCCCCCCTGTGGCGAGTACAGCGACACATCAGGCCGCTGTGCCGGGGAGGGTGGGGGAACTCTTATCCCAGCAGTCTGATTGGCTAATCCTCCTCCAGGCTGGTTGGGGCACACAGGTGTGTCCGGGGAACATGGCTTCTTCCTTGGCGGAGGGACTGGGCGGGTCGGTCTCTTCACTAATGGCGGGCACTGGGAGCTGGATTTTTGTTTGTCCTCCTTTTTATCCATTTTCATCTCTTTTTCCTCCTTCTCATCCTCTTTCTCTCTCTTTTCTCTGTCCTTTTTTACCTCCTCCTCTTGAGGTTGGCTACTGTTCTCTTCTTCAGCCTCCTGACCCAGCAGACCTGATTTACTTCCTGCTTTCTCCTCTCCTCTCTCTCCTCCCCCACCTCTCTCAGTTTTCTTTGCAGGATTTTGTCCCTTCTCTCTCTCCCTCCCCTCTCCTGCCTCTCGGTCAGAGCTTTTCCTGGATGGGGTGCGACGGACAGGAGCAGGAGGCAGAGGGGGAGTGGCTCGGCTCTGCAGAGGGACAGGAGGCCTTGACGGAGGAGGTAGTGCTGACATTGACTTCCTCTCTTCTCTCTCCCCTACTCCTCCCCTTCCTTCCTCTTTTCTCTCAGCTGCTGAAGTTACAGAAGATGAAGTGTGAAGCGAGGTGGGAGAGGAGAAGAGGAGGCCCATCCCAGACCCTGAGCCCAGGCTGGGGGGTCGGGGTGGAGGGCGCTTGTATTTAATCTCCTGGTTGGGCGTGGTTTTAGTCTCACTTTTGACCTCTGGGTTGACCTTCTGTGGGGCATCTCCATTCTGCATGGAGGAGGTGATGTTTTGATTGGTAGTGATCTCAAGGTTAGAGATAGAGGTGTGCTTCAGGTCTTTGTTTGGGCTCTCCTCCACAGTGACTGGGCTGACATACAAGTACAGACTGCTGTGGTTTTGATCCAAAACCAGGTCCTGGTTCTTTGCCTGCTGGTTCAGATCGGACGTCCAGAAATCTGCAACACATGGAGACAGTGTTAAAATAGTTGCTTTGTACTCATTTGTCAGATTTATCACTCATTTACTTCCCTTATTTTGATAATGTTCTCTGTAATTGTCTGTCTCACATTATATGATTATATGAAAACATTCTTTGACTGTTTGACTGAGCTTGATTACTGTCCTTGGAAATAGCTGTTTGGCAACTGCCAGCTTCATATGAGAAAGGTATTTATCGATCTTGGTAAGGTATTACCAAAATGGCGGACTATTACTTTAAGAAAGTTATAATATAAAACAGTCTAAGAGGACATGTATATTAATTCTTTTGCAGTGCATCTAGGCACCTTTTTATGTCCATGAAGACCTGTAAATGTGATATAATGCATACACACATCCTATATCTTGGATATTCATGCTGTGTTCATGATGTTTTCTCTTTTGGGGGGGGGGGTTCCTTATCCAAAACTAAGGACAGAGGGTGTCTTATGCTGTACAGATTGTAAAGCCCTTTGAGGCAAACCCTTTGTGATTTGTGATACTGGGCTATATATATAAAACTGACTTGACTTGACAACATTGCTCTGTTCTATCTATTCTATCTTTCATTGGTGTATCCTGCTCTTTGCTACTGCAATGACCCAACTAGTGATGTAGATTTATCTACCTGCACCCATAGCAGAGATGACCTCCAGCTCCTCTTTCTTAGTTGCAGTGGTAATGGCCTGGGGTAACCTCAGTGGGATGGCCAGGATGTCCCTGATTGGTGGATTCAATTATAAAAAGCCAGCATTAAGAGTAAGCAGGAAGTTTTAATAATATGACATAAGACAGTCTTGCTGTGTTTGTGGCTCTGTCTGTGTGTGTGTGTGTGTGTGTGTGTGTGGGTGCATGTTTACGTAAATGTGTGTCAGATGTGTGTGTGTACATGTATGTATGTTTATTTATTGTACATACAGTATATGTATGTTTATGATTGTTTAGTTTATATCCATGACTTGAGTGTTAATGTATCTGCATATGTGTATAGATGTGCACAAGTCATGGTTTTAATCAGTGTACACATGGTATAACATTTATTTGTGTATATGCATACTTTATGTATGTGCACATATATATGTATACATTATGTGCACATGTGTGTATGTGTTACCTGCTGGCACAGTAGAAGGAGATCAGTTTGAAGATGTCATCAAAAACCAGATAGGAACCGTCTAAGTGGACAACTGAAACAGAAAACAATTTAAGAATGAAATTGTTTTGCTGCCATGTTATCTGTGCACAGCCAAGCGAATCTTTCTTTTTGTATTTCCACTCTCTGAAGCTTTAATAGTAGCTTTCAGAATCAGAAGCTGCATTACTAGTGTGTAACACGTACATGTCTTGTGTTGTTTGATCATCAGGTTGCGTATGAGCAGCACCCCCTGTTCATCTGGCAGGCACACTGACAATGTCATGCACTTGTCCTCTGCGCTGTGAACCAGGAACGCCTGCAAATGTCAGCATGAGAGGATACAACTTTGAGGTCAGAATGGAAAACGTACAGTAAAATTGCTGAATCTGTTTTTTGAAATACAGTATGTACACACAAACAACACAAAAGCAAATCCATTATTTAGTTACAACCATTTCAGATATATTCAGATATATATATAAATTCATAGGAAGATTCACGGAAAGGACTATGTCATTAGGGGAAACTGAGACAGTTGGGAAGCTTCCAATTAATTGCTAGTGTAATCTAGAAAGTCTTTTAGTCAGAGCACAGCAGATCATACAAAAATCTTCTACTGGTCTACAGTCAAGCATATAATTCAATATTTGAACATGGAAATTAAAGTTTCCAAAATTCAATTGATAATGAATTCATATTTACTTGGGTTCCAAGGAATAGTTCAACATTTTAAGATACACGCTTTTTTATTTGCTTTCTTTCCGAGAGTGAGATGAGAGGATTGATGTGATCCTCATGTCTGTGCAATAAGCATGGAGCCATAGTACAGCCGGGACGCGATTATCTTAGCTTAGCTTAGCTTAGCTTAGTTTAGCTTAGCGTAAACACTGTAAACAGCCAGCCTGGCTCTGTCCAAACCTAAACAAGATTAGGTCGAAACCTAGTATATGGCTGGTCCGTGTATGGTCAATGTGCTAATTGTGTCTATAATGTGAATTCCTGGATATGAAATGTTCATCTGCAATTTTCTGTAGTGTAGTGTAATATTTTTGTGTACTGAAGTGGAATATCACATGACATGGTTAAGCATATCTTAAGATCTTTGAATTGAAAGAGAACTCATTAGATATTATATTAACTCCCCCTGCTCTTTTATTCCTTTCTATCTGCGGGATGTCTCTTGAGATTCTGCAATACAGGTGTAAAGAAGACCTGTCATTACACCGGATTTGCATATTTACACTGAACCAAACAACACCAGCATAATGTGATTTTAGATAGCATGCCGGCGTTCCGGAAGCAAAAGAGTGTTTAGTGTGATGTAGGCCCTGTAACATACGAGTCACTGATCATCCTCTGCTCGGAGGGTAAGGAGCTCCCGGACCTCGTTGTCTCCCCAATTAGCAGACATCTTTGGTTGCTGTAGGTTAGCTGCTAACTTCTTCTTATTCTTTGAGTTAGCTGCTAACTGCTTCTAGCTGCTTTTTAAATCTAATTTTACTCCCCCATTTTGCACAGGCAAACATCATATAGTATAAAAGGGGCTAAGGTGAGACCGAGGTGGGGCCCACATAGTAAGTGGGCGTTAACTAAAAGTCTACCCACTAGTGATAGCCTTATGGGCGTTTCACACTACATATTCTTAGCTCAGGGCTAACTTAGTCTCATTTTAGTCCCGTGTTTAGTCAATTTTCAGGGGATAACCCTGCAAACTCAGGGCTAACCCTGTTCCGGCACAGGGCCAGCAAACCCTACGCTAAAGTCGGGGTTAGCCCACTTGGAATGTTGCTAGGATTGTGCCAGTGTGAAAGCTTTCTTAGCCTGGGGCTAAGTGCAGTGTGAAAAACCTATTATAGGCCTGTGCCTATACTCATAGAATGTTTCACCTATTCATTTTGAAAGCAACAGCCAGTGGCGAAACTCCAACACTCGACTAACCAATGGTGTAACTTCATCACTCACTCACTCAGTAAGTCAAGGACAGACTTTCACGTTTATAGGATGTTTATAACTTGGCCTAAAACCACAAATTGACGTTTTTATGGTTCTGTTTGTGTACGGATTAATCAAATGAGATAAAACATGTTCATCACTGAACTTGGTGGTGTTGTTAGCTGTATTTTTGAACGTTGAAGAGAGGAAGGTTAGCTTCCAGTCTTTATGCTTAGCTAAGCTAAACGTGTCCTTGCTTTTCATATTTAAGGCTTGACTACATAGGAGGCTACATAGTCTACATAGACTACATAGTCTTAGCCCTATCGTCTGTCTCATGTGCTTCTGACAAAACAGATACATTTCTATTTTAATCGCCATGCATTTTACTCGCAATACATGCACGTTACCGCAACCTGAAGTTTTTACACAAGTCTATTTTCTTCTGTTTTATGTGCTGCCAATTCATGGGAGACCTACACTCAATACTGTGTCTGAACGCGTCCTGTGTAGACACAGATGGAGTACTGAAGATGCTGCTGCTGCTCTGATTACCTACTGTGAGTTCTGGATTTCCTCTGGAAATCAACAACTGCTTATAACCTCAACACAACTAACAAAACTCAGATGGATGTTTCAGAACTATGCCTGCATTTTCCCTGTAATTTCAACCAAATTACATAGTTGTTTCCAGGAACAAATATTTGAAATACTCTGCATTTCACATAATTTTGCTGTGTCATAGAATAAAATATTGCCATAGAAAGCTCTTACAGCATCATAGGACAAGTGTCTACCTCTGTTGTTACTGAGAGGTATTAATTTAAAGATTTGAGGCAAAAACAGTGTGTAAATGTGTGTGTCTCACCCCAGCCGTCTCTTTCTCCATTATACTTGTGGTTTGGTCTTGGCTGAGTCCTTTGGGCTGCCATACCGAGGTGCTCCCAACCAGTCGATCTATAGGACTCAGCAATGGAGGAGTTGGAGAGGATGGTGGGATGACAGAGGGAGGTGGAGGAGGAGGTGATGAGGAGGATGAGATTGTTGGAGATAATGGAGGAGGAATAGAAGGAGGAGTAAAAGAGGGAGTAAGATCAGAGGAGACAGTTCGCTGCAGAGAAAGCAGGGGAGAAGGAGAGACTGGAGTAGGGGAGAGGGGAGGAGGAAGAGATGGGGGAGGAGGGTTGTAGGAGAGAGGGGGAGGAACAGATGGAGGAGGAAGAGGAGGAGGGAGGGACCGAGGATTGGACAGAGGTAGAGGAGGACAAGAGGGGAGCTGGGAGGACCTCGCCGTGGGAGGTGGCGGTTTAGGTCGACATGGCCGGGCTGGAAGGTAGGAGGAGGGCAGGGAAGGTGGAGAAAGGGGAGAAGATGGAGGTATGGAGGCAGGAGAGGGGTTGGATGGAGTGTCAAGTGCTCCTGTCAGAGAGCTTGTGTGGCTGTAAAGAAAAAAGGCCAAAGGTCAGGGATGGAAATAACATGCAGAGGATTTGTTTATATCTTGTCTCTGCTTCAGTTTGCCTCCAGACATAAGCATCACTGTAAGTGACATATTTCACATTAGGCCTACACATAGTTAATTGACATAAAATTACTGATTAATGCAGCTTTAGAATTGGGCAATTTCATTTTTTTAAAAAGGCTACATAATTCCTAAAACAGCTGGGCACTGTAGTGTTTAGCTAACATTAGTCAAACAGGAGAAATAGTGCATTTGTTGGAGACTGCAGAGTATCCTTATTCTTATCCTTTAACTGGTCAGAAATACAGATATTTGATTGATCTCTAAGTCAGTTCCACTGAGATGCAACCAGCACTGCATTAAATACTACAGCAGGTTGATATTAACCCAGTTTAACACCGTGTCAGTTGAAATGCTGTATTTGCAGTTGATACAAAATGCAAGCTTTTAATAAGAAAACAGTGTGGCCACATCAGTCCAATTTTAGAATTTATACAGTGGCTTCCAGTGCTGTTCAGATTGCTTGCTTCCCCCTTTGTAAACTTAGGTTAGCTAGCTAACTCGAATTACAGTAGATACTTTGCAAGTTGTGGAATGATGTAATATGCTGCTTGTGCCATTTGAGCTTCTGCTCTGTCTCTGTTTATACTTACAGCTGAGCCTTGTGTTTGAGCAGGAGACAAAAGTACTCCTTTATTGTGGGAAACCACCACAGTCAATCCTACGATTCATTTTGGGCTCTAATAGCCAGCAGCGAATCACTTGTATGAAAGAACAGTGACGTAAATATACAACAGAAAAAAAAGACACTTTAGGCTATGTGAACCTGTATCAACACTGTGATTTTAAGTGGATCATAGGTCTTTTAGAGGTATTAAAGGGTCAGTCCACCTAAAAAACAAACAATATGGAAAATGTATAATCTCATGTATCTGTAGTAGTCTGGCTATGCAGATAGTTTTTTATTGCCCCAGTCTTTAGATATTCATCTCTTAGATTTCTGCCTCCACCCCAATACTCTGTCTCTGTTCTCTGGATAATCCAGAGACCTCACTGTCAGCAGTTTTCTTTGGAACTACTTTCTACTAGGGCTGCCAAGATTAGTCGACTAGTCACGATTACGTCGACTATCAAAATCGTCGACGACTAATTTAATAATCGACGTCGTCGTTTATTTTTTGAAGCTTTGTTTTTCGCTTCAAACTGCCGCTGTACCTTCCGCTGCCTTGTCTGCCTTTCTGTCCTTGACGCACATGCGCAGTAGTGGTAATCGGGGTCAGCCGTGATGTCACCGGAGAAGTTAGGCCCAGTATCAACAGTATCGTGGCTAGCTGCAAACGGAGCATTTTATCAAGAGAAATGAGAAGAATGTGCAATGCAAAATCTGCAAGGCAGAACTTGCCTTCCATGGCAGCGCTACAGCGATGCACGAGCATTTGAAAAGAAAGCACGTTGTTGTAGCTGAATCTGATCCAATTTCTGACGAAGAGGGACAGTTAGCTGCTAACATTAACGTCAACAGTGAGCTACTTACTTATATTGATAGCTGTAAACGTTAACATTAACGATGACGATTTCATCAGCCTTAGCACACGTATGTTATGTGTTTGCTGTAACGTTATAACAGTGATGTCATGTTTGAATAGGAAATGTGATAACGCTAATGTTTTATAACGCTACGTTACAGTGCTAAAAAATACGTTCCTCTTCAATGGACAACTTTGTTACCAAGCCAACAACATGCACACCTGGGCAGGTAAATGTCCTGACTGAAGCAATCTGGAACATGTTGGTGACGGACATGAGACCCCTGTCCATGGTTGGCGATGAAGCTGCTACAAGCTGCAAAGTTCATGCAAAGTTGAATGGACTGTCGTCTTAATTGTCTTTATTTTTTAGTTAGCACACACCTTAAACACTTCAAGCTGGAAGCTAATGATGGTTATATAAGAGCAGCTGCATGCTGGTGCAATACGCTGCAATTTAGGTATGATCCGATTAGTCGACTAATCGCAAAAATAATCGGTGACTAGTCGATTATCAAAATAATTGTTTGTGGCAGCCCTAGTAACAAGATGATTTCAGAGCTTTCTATTGGTTTGTTTACTTGATAAAAAACACATTAACTGGTGTTGATGGAAAATTGTGCCAGCTACTAGTAAACAGGTCTGGTTAACTCCCTTTCAGCTTCACAGTAGCAAATTTAATCTAACGTCACGACTTTGCGTGTGTGTGGTTTACCTTCAGTAAACCAGGTTTATTTTTAGGAAACTATGGTAAATAAAGCAGGTTTCATCTCTGCTTGTGTCAGAGTCTGAGCTTACTGCCGCCAAACGTTTTAATTAGCTTTATTTATGGCATTGGTTTTGTCTGTTTGTGCTGTAATATTTAATTCTTCTTAGTTTATTTTTAATATAGATAGATAGACTTTATTAATCCCCAAGGGGAAATTTCAGTGTTGCAGTAGTAAAAAGGAACAATAAAAATATTGACAAGATTTCAACATTTTCTACCTTAGTCCCATGTTTTCTAGCTGGCCTTTGTTCTGAATGATATTCATCCATGAAAGTAACCAATGTCTATGGGATGACTTACAGTATGAGGGCTCTTCAAGCGAATGGCAAGTTTTTGCTGCAGTCAGAGCTGTAAGTAAGGCTCTTTGTTTGTTGGACTGTCGTCTTAATTGTCTTTATTTTTTAGTTAGCACATAAGATAAGATAAGCCTTTATTGTCCCACAGCGGGGAAATTTTTTAATTTTTAAACACTTCAAGCTGGAAGCTAATGATGGTTATATAAGAGCAGCTGCATGCTGGTGCGATAAGCTGCAATTTAGGTATGATCCGATTAGTCGACTAATCGCAAAAATAATCGGTGACTAGTCGATTATCAAAATAATCGTTTGTGGCAGCCCTACTTTCTACCGAAGAAGTAGTCCCTTTGAAACTGAGGTCTGTAGTATATTTATATTCACATGGACACTGTTTTTTGAAAGAGTAATTGCAATAAAACAATTTTAAATGTCATTTTTCAATGTGGTGAGCAGCACGAACAGATATACGCCATTTGTCACTTGAACCACTGAATCTCTTAGTAGAATCCACTTTTGAGTGATGTCACTCTTCTATGAATTTAAAAGGAAAGATCCTGCAAAATTGAGGAAATCATATGACTACAGAACACATCCCAAAAGTCCAGCATGTGCAACACATGTCATGCTCGCTCACAGGACAGGGGTAGGATAACTGTTAGGTCTGCTAAATCTTAGAGCTGACATAATAATAGAAATTGCTGTTGTCAGTAAAACACTCACAGACATCCTGGAACATACTGTATTTGACTTCTGCATCACTATTAACATCATACGCTCATATTTACTACATATTATTATAGTCAGGGAGATGTTAGAAATAATATAATCACATGGTTCCAAAGGGTCAAAGAGCAATTGTTTTAAATGCGTGATGTGAGCTTTCTTTGCTGCTTTACTTGAGTATTTCCTTTTCAAACTACTTTATACTTCTACTCCACTATAATTCAAAGAGAAATATTGTACTGTTCACTCCACTACATTTATTTGGCAGCTTTAGTTGTTAGCTACTTTAGAGATTACGACTTTACATCTATCCAATAATATAGAAAAAAGTTAAAATGAGCTCCACCTGGACTAACAACAACAGTAAAATGCTACTAAACATTAATGGATCATTAATAATAATTCAGTAATAAAATATATAACTAGTATAACACTTAAAGGGGCCATCCTTTACTTTTGCTTTTGATACTTTAAATACATTTAGCTGATAATACTTTAGTACTTTACTTAAGTGACATTTTCAATGCATGACTTATACTTGTAATAGAGTATTTTTACATTGCAGTATTGATACTTTTACTTCAGTAAAGAATCTGAATACTTCATCCACACCTGACCCTGCTTGACCTAACATGGCCAACAAAGTCCAACAAGTATGGATAGTAAAAAGGATCTTAAATCACATTTATCCTCAGCATCATCAGAAAAACATAGTTTAAAGTTGAGGCCGTTATATTGTAAAGATTGAATTATTCATCTAACTTTCAAACTCTTATCTGTGTACATTTAAAACCAAACATGCTTACAAATACCCACATGCCTTATAACGGTCTGAGCTGCCTTTTTAAAGTGAGTGGCAACTTTCAACCGCTCACATTCTCCCATACAAGTGGGATCAAACAAACTCCAAATGTCAGCACTTCTGTAACAAAACGCTTTTCACACTCTTGGTGCAATTCATACATTAGAAATATGATTTGGCGAGACAACGTGAAATCAGGATCTGGTATTTCAAAAAACTCTACGAAGGTATTGACCTATTTATTAGTCAGTGAGTCATCACATCTGTTTTTCTTGCTCTGGCTGCCTGACTTTCGACCCCAACTCCTCCTCCCCTCCATGGCAGTTACAACATCTCCCTGCCTCGACAGAGCAGCACCGTATTTTCACCCAGCTACATTATCACAGACCCCTCTCAAACTCACCCTGTGTCCTTGGAAACAACGCTGGCTTCCATCGTATTTCCACAGACTGAGTGTTCGACTGCTCTCTGTCACTCTGTCTTCCCCTCAGCTCCATCAAAAACCCCGCCTTCTCTCTGCCCCCCCTCCTTTTCTTCCCCCTGCTGATCGGAGCAGGACTGAATAAGGAAAAACTAAAAGGCAAAGGGAAAATGTGTTTCTCTGTGTCAGCCCTCCCCTCTTTTTCTGCCCCAACTTCCTGAGCTGATTGTCAGGCAGGAAGAGGCTCAGCGCTTTGGTCAGACTTCCCCTTCTCTCGCTGTCTTTTTTTATCTATGACATAGGCCTTTTACAACTTCTGTCTCACGCAACAATGCTTTCTCATACTACTGCTGACTGTCCCATCTAGTGCTGTTACTCCTTTTTGAGCAGGGAGGTTAACAAATCACCCTTATTATTTGATTTTGCATATTCAAACACATACCTTTAAATCTTAAGAAATGCTTATAGAAATACGACCCTGCTCACATTACGTGTACATGGTGTGAATATTCAACAGATGCTCTTTTAGCCTCCTCCTCTCCTTCCTTCTCCCCTCCCTTCTCTTTTAAAGATTTCCAGATGCTCCCCCGTTCAAACTGTGGAATGTAGCCTGCAACATAATGTTTCCCGCAAGCTTCTCTCTTTATCCCCCTTTTTCCCCTCTTCTCTCCCTGCCTCCTCACACCTCCCCGTTTTACGTTCACAATTAAAACTCACTGCTTCCCACCCCCCCTTATTTGTAATCTTTGTTTTTAACCTTCTAGATCTGAGATTGAGAGTGGACTGAGGAAAGACTGAATACTTGTAAGTTTGGGGGCATGAAATTACTCAAAAGATAAAATCTGAACACTGGCACAAAATAGTGATGTTAATCAGAAACTACCGTCAGGTAAATCCTAATACTGTTAACAAAAGCATGGTCTAAAGGTCACTGTCTCCCTTTGGGTAATTTACATTCCTGTCAATTCACCACACATTTTTTGAATTTTATTTTGAAACTAAAGCTCACAAGCAAAATAAAGTTTCCCCACTCTGCTCTGATCAATAGGTCCCAGAGCTCTGCAGGTCGCATTTCCTGTAAAGCCTAGGTGCTAAGGTAAACGGACATGCATGTGTGGTCAAAGACACACACACACACATGCAGTCACAATTCAGCCAAGCATGCTGACTGTGCAGCTGCTTCCTGCGCAAACATGGGTGGTCATATATGTCCTGCGGTCTCTCTGCTCAGCCGAACGTGACAACTAGGTGTGAAGTTGGTTTCATGAAAGTTATCACCTGCAGCGAGCAACCACTGGAGGGAGCTATGGTACAGAGCATTACACACCATAGTTACAGTAGTAGTAACCATGGTGGTGGACTATTATTATAGAACAACAAAGCCCATCACACACCATGAAACATGGTCAGTGCTTTTCTAGGCACTGTTTCATCACTAACCATGTTGTCAGGTGGGAATCATTAAATATCACTGCGGTCACAACTGTACACAGAAATGCTCATCTAGACTGCCTCATAATACCACTGTAGGTTATAATGGTGCAGCCAAAATCAAATCTGATCCAATCTAAGTCTGACCTAAATGATTAAAGCTGTAGTCTTTGATTTTTATGGCCACAAGGGCGCAGTGAAGCTAGCTGAAAACACAAACACACTGACCGATGTTATGACCTTATGAAGTTGTTTTGATGTATGAAAATATGTATCAGTGCAGCTTTAAAGCTGCATTCATTCTTTTTTTTTTTTTGGCCAATTGGGGGCAGCAGAACAAACTGTAAACACGGCATTGTGTTGTGGCAATACTGATATATTATCACATTTGACACACACCCATCCATCCATATCAACAGTGCGGCGATGGAGCGTGTGACCAGCTTCAAATTCTTGGGGATCCACATCTCGCAGGACCTCACCTGGTTGACTAACTGCTCCTACCTGATTAAGAACTGTTTGCCCTCCTGCCTTCTGGGAGGCGCTACAGGAGTCTCCGGACCAAAACCACCAGGTTCAGGAACAGTTTTTTCCCATCAGCTGTCTCCCTGCTGAACTCTGCCCCCCCGACCCCCCCCCCCACAACACACACACATACACACACACACACTTACCAACCCCCCCTGGACCGAACTGAATTGACTTGAATTGACATCACTGCACTATTAAGTACTCTCTTTTAATCTGCTTGCACTAATAATACCATTGCACTACTGTACATTCAAACCGCACATTCTGCACTTTATGTGTACTTTCTGTATATACTGTAAATATTCATATACCCTGTATATTTATATTCATATTATGTTATTCTACTGCTTATGCTCTTCTGGTTAGATGCTATTTGCATTTCGTTGCCTTGTACCTGTGACATGTGCAGTGACAATAAAGTTGAATCTAATCTAATCTAATTTTAAAGTTATTATGGTTAACAAACAATTTCCTATGTACACATCTAGCAGACATGGAGCAACTTTAGCATTTACTTGGAGTTGTGTTTGTGTCCACCTGATGAACACAAGTCCAATATAAAGTGCTGCAGGGATGACTAATTTTTGTAGGCCAACCCGAAGTTAGCATCGCCCTGGTTCCCTCGACAAAAAGCCAATAGGATGTTTCCATTGGATTTTGGATTATTGCAGAAAATAAGCTCTGTGGCAGACAAAAGTCACTTTTAAGATTTTTGAAACATAAATGCAATCACCAGACGCAAAAAGCATGCTCGCATGACTTCAACATCACTACCACTAAGCTTCCAACTTGTAAGTTGGTTTCACATGCTTACCTCTTCTACAAAAGCCTTTCGGAAAGTTTGAGTTAGAATAGTTTGCAAGAGCGCGAGTTCAAACACAACGAGGCTGTAAAGGCGGATGAGTGAGTAGATGAGTTTCTGTTTAATGTCCCCGACAACCTCTGTAGTCTCATTTAGCCACTTGTTAGCAACCACCTTTTTTAAGACACGTAAAAGCTTCAAAATTCACGAGTGGGGTATTTACTGACGTATTTTATGTTGCAGAACAAAATGTGAAAATCTCTTAAGCTTGTGTTAACCACAGACCTTATTTCAGGCATCTAACCAAAAACCCATTCAGAAACCTATTGACTTCGACAGGGCCGGCCCTAGCCATTTCGGTGGCCTGTGCGAGATTAGGATTTGGATTAGTATTAGGATTGTATCTGTATCTGAGAGTCTAGCAGCTGTCATAGCATCATTAGCATTAGCGTTATTGCTACTTAACTAGCTACTAATGTACATTAAATGTCTACACACAATTTTACTACAAACATTTTAATGTTAAGACAAGATACTTTTTTGGCTTTCTTTTCCTTCTCCTTTTTCCTCCATTTTCTTACTTGAAAACCTGAAGGCTTGGACCTTTTCATTATGAGCTAAATAGTTTACTTTAGTTTATCTTGATTCTTTCATGAAAACACGATATGTGCCTCTTGACCCCTGCTCATTAGTCAGGGATTTTGGCTCATTAGTCAGGGATTTTGGCTGTCTACAGACTTGTTCACAGGGCAGTCGGGCCGATGAAAGTTGTGAGTAACAGTAAGCAGCTGCAGGGGTGCCGGCTGCAAAGTGTATTTCTTTCTTTATTTGTTTATTTGTTGCCGCACGCCAGGAAAATGAGGAAGGGCGCCCATCAGCACATTTTTATTTATTTTCACTGGCAATTTCTTTTTGAGAGTGACCGGCGCCCCCCCCAGGAATGTGGCGTTCTAGGCGACCGCCTAGTTCGCCTATGCCAATGGCCGGCTCTGGACTTCGAAACGAGGGAACCGGAAGTGCAAACATGCTAGCTCCTGCAGCACTCTATACAGTCTCTCTCTTTTAGCTCTTGTTTGGTCTCCACCAACTCCTGAGGAAAATATCTGCTGCTCGGTGCTAGGCTGTGCAATGGGTATAACAGAGCTTTTTTGCTGAAAACAGTAGCATGTTGCTGCTGGAAACAAGGTTGCTGAGAGCTAAGTTTGCAGTTCGTAAAATCAAAACAATGAGCTAAAAGATGCTAAAATGCTTTGTAGAGCTGTGGGGGACTGCAGAGTTGAGTGATAATTCTCTGTGGGTTCATCATTAAGAGCGACCCTGTTCACATTACACATAGTTATTTGAGCCCTTGATAATATAAAAATATTGATAGTGCAGCTTTAAAGATCCACTACATAGGACAACATGACCATATTTTATCAGCCAGGTCAGCAGGTTTGTTGATCCATACCAGTCACCGCAAAATAGCAGGTAAAAAGACAAATAAGATGTATTATCATTCCTGTATACTGTATAGCTAATGTTCTATATTTCACTAGACATTTCTGTTGTAGCTCTGCTCTGCTTGGCAAGACCACTGCACTTACTGCAAAAATGTGATTTGTGGTATTTGTGTCAGTTACAGGCCACCATATGCTGTGCCAGGCGCCTACTGTGGCACTTCTGAATACATTTCTAACCAGTACTTTATCTTTTATCTGCTTTCTGAACACAGCCACTCTAGTCTGTTTTAGCTGAAAGAAACACTGAGCATTTGGTTTAGGTGATTCATTTGTTTACCAGGGGCTGGCTGCGGGATTTGACTGTCTTTCCAAATTCCTTAGTGATGACAATAAATGAGGAGCAGTGAATGAGTGGAGCAGCTGTGTTTGTTAAAAAAAACAGTTTTTTCCCCTGATGGAGATAGACACGACCGATTGAGATAATAAAGCTGAGACCATATACTGTACCATTCGCATGCACATATGGAATATCAGACATAGATAATGTAACATACACTATTGAAACAGTCACTTACATACTGAAATGTTTTATGTTCAAAACACAACTGAAACTCAAATACATAGAATATTGAAAACCTTCCCCATCTCACATGCACTAATGAAATGTAGATGTTTATTTGATCTATTTCTTATTTTCTATATCTACATATTTCCACTGAGGATAGGGTAGTGCTCAGATTACAATTTATACAGAGAAAGCAAAAATAGTTTTAAAGGACATCAATTCAAGACTGTAAGGGTAAACAAAGTTGTCTATAGGAATACATTTTTTTGTCAGAATGTCTGCCTCAGTCTCATTTTTGGTCATTTGACCTCTCTGTCTCTCCATTCAGCCACCTCTCAAATTATGTTGCATTTTCAACTCAGTGGGTAGACAGTTCCAAAGTTTTGCTCCTTTAACAGAGAAGACTGTCCAAATGATGTTTTGTGCATTGCAATGCGACAGTTACCGTTTATTGAGGTCCGTGTGCTGACTCTACTGGAGTGCGTGTATGTTTGGATCACAACCCAAAGCTTGTGGCCTTACATTAAGGTCAAACTTTTACCCTCATTGGAAAGAAAGACCTCAGGAAACAGGAAGAAACATAAATATAAGCTTTAACTGAATTACTGTCAGGCTTCATGTTCTCACAGGTCTTATCGAACACAGCATGCTCAACTGTCCAGTGTAGACACACCAGGCTGTGCAGTCTGACAAAATAAAACAGCCACAGATTTTCAGGCAAAGTCACTATTTTTTTTCCTCAGAAAATGTCTTTTTTTTATTCTGTTGACTGAGATCTTTCTCCCTGTCTCTGCCTGCCTTTCTCTGTCTCCTGTCTGTCTTTCTTTACACACACACACACACACTCACAGAGTCAACACCACTTGAGCTACATAGCGAACAAGCATAATAAAGGAGAGTGTGAGTCAGTCTTTGTCTCTGTCAGTCTCACAAAACATCATGGAAACGACTGGCCCAATTTTAACAAGATTGTGGTGAATGGTACAGCTTGCAATTGAAACCCTGGCGTTTCAGAAATCCTATACAATTGTCATGGTATTTCCCTGTATTTATATTGATTTCATTTAACTTTAACATTAATGCACATTGACTGTACTGCCTTTTTGTATAGTGAACCACATGTATCCTTTGTGGACATATAACCCTGTCCACTGCGTCTGTTTCTTGCAGGAATATTTGATTCGAAAGGGCGCTTTGTTCCACTGATTAACAAAAGTCAAAACTTTGTGTTTTCCCCTTCAAATTGTATCTAAATTGGCCTGAAAAGGAGGATTTCCTTGTGCACAAGTGAAAGTGTTGAGCCCTGGTGTTCAGCTGTATGTCACATCATCATCATCATCATCATCATCCATCAAGGACTGCTAAAAAGTTTGTTTGAATCTTAGTTATGATATTTTAAAGTAGTTAAGAGATTTCAGTGACATTTGATGGAAAAGTAAACCATGGATCAAATAATGCCATCATGTGCCCACTTCTATGTTTTGACTCATGATTCTTAAACCAAGAGACGTAGAAACAAATTCCACACACCAATTTTCTTTTCCTTTTTATAACTTTTTGCAAAACCACTCCTCCACTACCTACCAATTTCTTCCAGTCTACACCTAATTTGGTACGTTACATATTTGGATGATCCTGAGAAAAAAAAACAACTAAAAAATAGTTTTTCGATAGTCCACGTGGTTTCCACTTTTTGTAGACGTGAAATCAACTGCTGTAACTCTTGAACATATTGTGTAATTGTACCCAAATTTCGAAAACACATGCACATATCAACTATGAGCAATCCTGCAAATAAATAAATAATTAAAATGTTGAATGTAAATGGTGGTAAATCAGTGGTTATGATGCCAACTAACTTGAAATTTTACACAATTCATACATATACAAGGCCCTGATATTCCTGCACAGGATTTTGATATGACCAAAAGTCATACCACCATCAGCCAACAGATATGATCGTCTGTCACGATATATATTTTGCATAGAGCCTATGCATAGAACGGCATAGTGGTGTAGTCGTGCAGTCGCACGGAAGGTAGAGCAGGTTGTCTTCTGGGTTGGTTCAAACCCCCCACCACCATCTTTAAGTGTGCTTGGGCAAGACACTGAACCCTAAGTTCCTTCTAGTGGAGGTCAGCACCTTGCATGGCAGCTGTGTCGCCATCGGTGTGTGAATGAGACCAATCTGTAAAGCGCTTTGGGAACCGTTAATGTTGAAAAAACGCTATATAAGTGAAGTCCATTTATATATTGGCCAATATTAGCTCATATTAGCTAATATTAGCTCACAGATATATTGGTATCAGAGTATATGTCAGCAGCTAAGTAACAGTAGTAGCCACTTAGTAGCTGTTCTGGAGCTCATATCACTCGATCTTACTAAGCAGATGGAGCTTCCCAGTTGCCATGGAAATGTGGATGTGATTGAAATGAATTTTCAATCTCAACAATATCTGAGGGAATTTAGAAACAGTGTCTTCATTACATAGTTTGTCCACCAGAGAGCGCTGACAAGTTTATTTTTCAACTGTAAAATGTCCCACTCACTTCATACTGTATGTTGGTCACATCTCCTTAATGACCAAATTTAAGAGGTCTTTATTATACATTTCTGGTTATGTTATGTGTTGAGAAAAATCATTACTGGCCAATATATCATAATGTGATTTTTTTACTTTGCCTTTTCTAGATATCATCTTCTATTATCAAAATAAACCCATTTACAGGATATTGCAGCCTTGGCAGAGGTATACAGTCTCTTATGTAGTGTTCACTGCTTTGTGTTTCACTGGATTCCCAAGAGATCAATCTCTGAATGTGTCAGTCAAACAATGTGGGCAGCACGGTGACGTCTTCTTACTTGGACTTTTTAATTTGGATGAAGTTTGTGTTTCTGTAGGTGGTAGGTTTTCTTGCCCAAACATGGTGGCTGCTGCTGCTGCTGCTGCTGCTCAAGCTAACTACTTCCTTTTCTGTTTATTCCACACAAAATGGAAACAAAATCACTGTCTGTGCACCAGAGGATAGAAAGGAGCACAAAATCTACATTATGATTATAATACTACTGATAATTACAGTAACATCTCTTAATGATAAAAAATAGATCCTGTTTTTCCACAACGCTGTGTAATGGTCAAATGATGTTGCTGACGACGCTTTTAAATTGCACTGTACAGTATGTGAGTATCCATTGTTGCTCTTTCTTTTTCTGTCTCTCTCACTCTCCCTGCCGCCTCCACAGTGATGCGTGTTGCATTAACGCTGAGGTGAAGAGTGGGAGGTAGAGGGCAAACTGAGAGGGCTACAAGAGGGATGGAGAGAGAGCCAGAGAAGAAAAGAGTGTGTGGGAGACTGAAACATAGATATGTGGGATAGATAGATAGATAGATAGATAGATAGATAGATAGATAGATAGATAGATAGATAGATAGATAGATAGATAGATAGATAGATAGATAGATAGATAGATCCTTCCTTCATTTCTCTTCTCTTTCATTACCTCATTTCTAAAATGTCTGACGGTGATGATTTCCCAAGAGTAACCCACTCAGGTCAAACTAAATCTAGAAGGGAACGAGAGAAGGGGGAGAGAGAAAGATAGAACAATAGCAATACAGAGAGATGAGAAAGAGAGATAGAGATGAGATGGAGGAAGAGAGAAAAGAGGAGCAGCTGGGAAGGAGAAGTTGGTCTCTTTGCAGCTCCAAAGCTCTCAAAGCCCCGAAGCTGTGTGGAGTGTAAATGGGAGGGAGACAGAGAGAGAGGAAGAGAAGGACAGATCGAGAGGTAAAGGGAGGCTGAAGAGAAGCTAGGAGGGAGAGAGAGTGAAAGGAGAGGAGGAGGGTTTGCGTTGGTGTGTTGGTTGGCAGAGAGAGTGCTTGTCAAAAAAACCTTCCTCTGACAGAAGGCATGATTCACAGCAGAGGGAGAGAGAGAGTGGGAGAGAGAGGGAGACAAGCAACAGAAAAAGAGAAAAACAGCAGAGATAAAGAGAGATAGAGAGAGAGAGAGAAACGACAGGGGCAGAGATGCCGGTAAGAAAAACAAATGAGGATGCTGATTTGAGGCAGAATGACAAGACATCACCAGGATGGGACTGAGATCGACGGACTGGATTGACTGATGCCTTTTAATGACTGTGACCATGTTGAAAGGTTCTGGCTTTTCTATTGATTGGGGGAAAATAGAGCAGATGGCAGCAGCGGTGTTGAAAAAGAGAGGGAGAGAAGATGCTTAAGAACGAAGGCACACTAAAAAGATAGAGAAAGAGATGGAGAGACTAGGAATGATTCTCAACTATCAATAGGCTCCTTTGATGGAGCTGAACTAATTTGTGAGGAAGGCATCACTAATAGATGCAAATTAGATAGTTCTGACTCCGTATTATTACATTTGAAATGGATATTAGTATGGATACTTCAGGACTACTGTGGAAAGCTTTATAAAGATGTTTTTCGATATGTGAATGTCAATCTGTTCTTTTCTCTGTTTGAGAAAAAGAAGTCTAAATGGGGTTTTCAAAAGTAAATGATTATTAATTCCTCTTTTAACTTTTTTCCTCGCCTGAACTGGTTCAAGTGTGGTGAAATTAGTCGGTGTTGTCCTGAGGTTACCACAGTGTGTGTGGTGGATGCCACGCTTCTGTGGTCAAGATTTGTTTTAAATGCCTTTTTCTTTTGATGTTGGTGACTTCCTGTAAGCTAACGTTTAGAGCTAATCATCATTCTAAGTACTGTTGTTATCTCCCACCAGTCTGGAGTTAGTGGGCTAGATGCTGTAGATGAACCAGTTTGGTACATCCAAAGCAGGAACGTCAACATCAAACCAAATTTTCACAATGTCATAATATGGCATGTTGAAAAATTGAGCTTCTGATTTCTCATATTGATAGTGGGAACAGCTTTGAAGGAATATTGACGTCATCTTATTTTTGGAACCAAATTTGCACGAGGCTTTAAGGCTGCTTGGTGCAGTCTGTTGCATTAACATCTTTCCAACTTCAAAATGCTTTGCTGAGTTGTTTGAGGTTTTTATCTTTTGTTGTCTTGGCAATGAACAGTTTTCCACCCTTTAGGTCAGAACTGTCAGAACTGTTGGTATGTTATATGTTCTTAGATACAACAACAACAAAATTGACAAAAGCCAACTAGGGCTTCAGAATTTAGCTTCGTGTTTAGCCTTTCCTTTGGAGAAAAACATGAAGTTCTACATAAAGCACATTTAAGGCTTTTATCTTTTGTTGTCTTGGCTGTGAGGAGTTATTCTCCATTTAGGTTGTGAAGACTGTTGGTATGTCCTAATATATATCTTCTATGAAACTGACCAAAGAGATTAACCAACTAGGATTACAATATTTAGCTAAGTGTTTAGCCCGTCCTCGGGAGAAAAACATGAAGTTATATAAAGAACATTGGAGGTTTTCTTTGTTGTCTTGGCTGTGAACAGTTTTTTACCCTTTAGATTGGTAAGACTGTTGGTATATGTCCTAATATACAACTTATATATATAATTAAAGGGGTTATTCCAATGAGGGATTCAGTATTTAGTTTAATGTTTAGCTCCTAGGGAGAAAAATATATACGTCTACAAAAAGTACATTTAAGGTTTTAATCTTTTGACTTTGACTCTTGAATTGTTTCAAGTGTTCTCCCTTTAAGTTACGAAGACTGTTGGTATGTTATATGTTCTAAGATGTAACTTTTATGAAATTAGCCAAGAGGGCTACAGATCCTTGCTCAGCCTGTCCTTGGAAGATAAACACAAAGGGTTTTGTATAGTAAGCTTTGTACTAACACGGTTTTCAAGTGATGGCTTAACTTCCAAATCACAAAAGGTGAATACCTTTTAAGAGACTAATGTCAAATAAGGTTTAAAACCAACAATTTTGAAAAGCCATCTGGTTCTCCCATAATCCCAGCAGAGGGCTTCTCTTCTCAGCATTATTTGTAACCCACTGATGGATAGAGGTCCTTGGGTTGGCGCTGTTTGACCTAAGAGCATCATTTAACATAAGTGATTCTAATATTCTAATCAATAGACTGAGGAAATTGTTTGCTGTTTTAGACAGCTGTGGGCTACTTTTCCTCTCAGTTGTTTGTAAAGTGCTCTGCAGGCACTGTTGGGTTGAAATTAAAGGGGCACTCCAGCAATTTAGGATTGCACTTTCTTTAAGTTGTGGGACTCACAGATGTAGGACAGTTTAAAAAACAAATGATTAGAATAGAAGCAGCAGAGGCCAAAATACCCTAACTTTTACTCCCTAGTATGGGTCAAGCTCCAAACAACACTGGATCCTGCAATTCCCATAATGCAAATTAGTAGTGTCTTTCTTTAAACCCTCCCTGCTTGGTCAAACCCCACATTTCAAGTTTGTAACACTGGCTTTCTGTTAAAAATGTTAACTCTGATGACATCACCTGGGTTATTTTCTCAGATTTTAGAAAAGTCCATTCAGAGCCACAGAGGACATTATACAACTGTTTAAAATGGTTTAAATTGTAACTGTTCATGTTTAAAATTGGTGGACTGCCCTCTTAATTGGACGAGCATATCAGTGTTTATTAACTAATATCTTAATACTGAATTAGCTAACATGCACTGACTTTAATATTTATGGAGAGATTTTTTCAAGTTGTCTTCCATTCAATCCTTTTGTTGTTTGCTTTGTTTTCCACAGACAGACGACGATAATCGACAAACACAGCCAGAATGTGAGGAGCAGCTTTGACTGGATTTAAACCTCCATCCACTGTGCCTGGTCTTTCTGTCGCTCTGTGTCTGACTGACTAACGCTCCACTGGATAAAGACTTAATTGGCTCTGAACAGACAGCCAGAACTATACACAACCAGAATAAATACAAATGCAGTCATGCTGGGAAGAGAGTGGGAGAGAAGATGAGCTAAGAACAGTAACCCTGTGGACATAAAAACTGGAGATATTTTGTCTTGTATTTTCATGTTTTTCTTCAAAATCTGGTTGGAATATTTCTCAAAGTAGGATTCCATCTCCAAATTTCATTTGGACATTATGTTATTTACATTGTTTTTATGTCATGGAGCTTCTGACAAGCGGATTTGTTTTTTCAGCAATGCCATACTTTGATCAGAACATTGTCCTGACAACTCATTAAAACAGAAGGAATATGCATCAGTACCAGAAAAGAAAAAACACAAATTTTGACTTTGACATTTTTTCAGTTCTTTTATTTTGCCATGGTCTTCTCAAAGCCAGCTGCCCTGCATCTTGCACATTTTGAAATTTATTTTGCAAGCAAGATTTTTCCAAATTAGTAAAATTAACAAATTCACAATTCACTCTTCAAACTTTAAACGTGCCTCCCACCAACCCCTCCCACCGTCAGCCATCCAACCAATCATGGGCAAGCCTCTTAGCCGTCCTGGGTGTTTCAGGAAGAGCTCCTGCTGCCTGGAGAAACATGGAGCTGGGGATGGGGGAGTGGGAGGGCGAGCTAGGGCAGTGGAAGGGGGATATGGAGATGGCTATGTACCCCAACGGTCCATCTATGATACCATGTGCATCAATCAACAGATTGACAGCCATCACCATCACCCTGGAGGGTCCATAAGGCGAGACTGTGGAGGTGAGGGGAGTTTTAGCTACTCGGCAAGCGGCTCCCTGAGGGTTAGCAGGTCTCCAGCTGACATGTTCGATTCGCAGCCCCGCTCTTTAACTCCCAACCCCTCATTTGTGCGGCGACTGGATGAAAGAGCCATCTATGATTCATTGAAGCTTGGGGGTCAGGATGCCGATGGTAGTGGCTGCCATTCACCAGGAGGTTTCACCCGATCAGTTTCTCCCTCTGTATCCTCATTCTCAGCGCCGGGGGTGTCCTCTTCATCCAAGAAGCACCACCATCACCACCACCATCACCATGGAGACAGCACAAAGAGCAGAGATGGCCGACATTCCTGGAAGGTCTTGACACCTCCAAAACACCTGGAGTGTCTGGAACTTACTACAACCGAAATGATGGACAGAGGAGGGGGGTTTCTGAACCCAGGGCACTACCCTCCCCCTGGGGGCCAGTCCTCCTCTCTTACCTCCCCCCTCATTTCCCCCTTCTCTGGCTCACCTCTCTCTTCGGGTTACCATACTCCAGTCTTTTTCTCCCCTGCCAAACCACGTCCCAGTCAGACTCAGAGTTTGCGCTGTTCCCCTCCCCAGGTCATCCAGCCAAGGCATTACTCCCAAACCCAGAGCCTCAGGCTGTCACCACCCCATGAGCTTAGACGATCCCCCTACCGTGCCCCACTGGTCCAACTGTCTGCTCACGACCTCGAGCAGGACCTGAGGGATCGAGGAGGAGGATGGGGTCGGAGTGAGCGAGAAAGGGAGTGGGAGAGGGAGAGAGAAAGGGAGATGGAGAGAGGGTGGGCACAGCGAGAGTGGGAAAGAGAGAGGGAGAGGGGGAGGCTGGAGAGGGAGAGGGCGAGGGAGAGGGAGAGAAGGGAAACAACTTTTGGGACCTTTGGTTATGGTCGACCAGTTCCTCTGCGTTCAGACAGAGACTCTGTGTTTTTAGAGCCTGACCAGGTTCTAGACACAACACCCCTGTTGCTCCCCCAGCCCTCACCTTCACCCTCCCCCAGTGCTGCCCCCAGAATGGGCACCGGTGCTGTGGGTAGGAATAGAGCTGTGTCAAAGGTTGGCCCTGAACATGTAGGTGGGGGTATGGTTTCCAAGTTTGACAATGGGAGTGTGGGTTTGGTGTTAGTTGACAGCAAATCTGGGTGTGGGCCAAGGTTAGTAAGTGAAGTTGGAGCTGGAAACATGTCACAGGTTGAAATCAGGGCTGGAATACAAGAACACTATAAAGCTGAAAGCTGGAACAAATATGACAATGGATCCAGAGCTAGTATTAAAAATGGGTCTGAAACAAGAATGGGCTCTCAGGTGAAAACAAGACCAGGGGGATGGGATTTGGAAGGAAAAGTGCAATCAGGGGTGGAGATAGAAAATATGGCTCCAGCTGTAAACAAGGAGGGACACAGGGGAGGTACAAGGAGTGGAGATAAAACTGGAAGGGATGTGGCTAAACCAGAACCTATTCATGAGGCTATACCTTCAACTGTGACTGACATTGAGAACAGGGTTGGGCCTAGAGATAAAGTTGAGATTGGAGCTGGATCTGGTTCGGGAATGAAGCCAGAGATTGAGTCAAGGGTTAAGGCTAAAGCTAGTTCAAGGCAGGTTGAGAATAGGACTGGAATAGAAGCTGGAGATGTAGCTAAAGTTAATAATGAGGTTGGTTCAGCAGCAGAGTCCAGAGTAGGAGCTGAAGTTGAGACAGAAGTTAAGATTGCTCCTACATCTGAGCCTAAGGCAGTACTAGAAGCTGGGGTTAGTAATGAGACAGGGACTAAGAGTAACACTGAGACTGGGGTTGTTAGTGAAACCCAGAACAGCAACAAGACTACAGATAAAACTCAGATAAGTGTTGTGGCTGTGGATAAAACTGATACTTCCCCTGTAGATAAGACTGAGAAAAAGCCTTTGGACATTGATAAAATTGAATCAAGCCATGTAGAGAAAGTTTCCAGATCCCAGAAGTCCAAATCATCCAAGTCCAGCTCCAGGACTCGACCTGGCACAGCCACAGGGCTCCGACCAGGCGTGGTCAGCCCACGACTAAGCAGAGGGCTTGGAGACCTTGAGTCGACAGGCCCGGCTGAGGGCATCGAGTCCACTTGGCCTCGCCGAATCATTGTCAGAAAAAGGACTGTTCGGCAGGGTGGCGCACTCCACAACCTCCCTATTCTCCCCCCACTCCCCTCTGTCCTCTCAGCATTGGAGAAGAGGCGCCCGCATTCCCACCTCCACCCCCGTTCAGGCCACTTCTCAGAGAACCCATTAACAAATGTAATGAATATTACAAGTATCGTGGGACGATGCTCACTTAAAGAGCCCTCCCATCCAGAACCAGGACAGGGGGCCAGTTTGGTGGGTAGGGCTTCCCTGAAGGAGCAGAACTTGGAGCAGTGGAGGGTCTACAGAGAGCAAGAAGAACCCAGGACATCCAGGAGCAAGGAAAAACAAGGAGAACAGAGTAAAGAGAATACTGAGAGGGAGGAGATGAAGGGGAAAGAAGAGAAGAGAGACAAGGAGAGGAGAGAAGAGAAAGACAAAAGAGAGGAAAAAGTGGGTAAGGAGAAAGAAAGGGTCACTGTCAGTGAGGGACTGGTGGAGGAAACCAAACGAGAAAAGTCAGAGAGAAGGCTTGAAGGGAAAGTGCAAAAGGGTGAAAACAAAAAGGAAGATGTGGAAAAGGAATTGGATGTAGAAATAAAGTGTGAAAAGGTGGAGGATAGAGGAATGAAGTTTAAGGATAGAATACAAGAGTGGCATGGACAAGAGTTGGAGGAGGTGGTGGTTAAATTAAAGAAAGAAGAAGGGGAGGTGGAGGGAGGAGAAGGAGGGACATTTGGAGAGGAAGGGGGGATGGAGAGTTGGGACGCTGTCCTTGAGATGGTCACCACATTGTGGGATGACGGCTGGGAGAAAGGGGGAGCGGGAGGAGGAGGTGATACAGATTCCTTCTCGGGCTCCCTGCAACGTTGGCCTCTTCTTCGCCCCCCGATTGGCTTTGGGGGCTCCCACCCCCCCTCCTCAGCAGCCTCAGAGCTCAGCCTGACAGAGTTAGAAAGGAGAGCCAGGGAGCTGGACTCTGACCTAGAGCACCTAGACCTGTCTCAGCCCCACAGGGACACCCAGGATTTATACCAAACACTGCTGGAGCCACAGAGGGAACGAGCTGACATGTACCAAACACACCCTGGGCCACAGAGAGAGAAAGCTGCTCTCTTGACTGGTAGGTATTAATTGAATTTTCTGTATGTTTGTTTTCAGTATTCTTTTTCATTCATGAGCCGCAATAACATACCAGATTTGGAAGTTCCATTAACAACATATTCTGTTAAAGGGGAACTATATTGTTTATTTATTTATATATGTATCAGTTTATTGTCACTACTTGACCCATGAAAACGGTTATATAATGTCTGTAGCATTGGAAGAGCTTTGTCATGTTTGGGAAAAAAATGCCCCTGATTATGTCATAGTGACGTCATCAGGGTTATTGGCTTGGGCTTGGAGACTTCAAATAACAGAAACCTTGCCTTTTTAAAATGGATGCACCATTTTGCAGTGAAACCCATTAATTCACATTTTTGCTTTCATTGTTTATGTTTATTACATTATGTGACCAGTCAAAACAACAATATTATAATACTGTATACACTGAGCACTTTCCTGATGTCAGCAGTTGAACTGTATTGTTTGTGACTGTCTGAGAGTTTGGCTGGGATGTTGGCTGTGAAATATTTCATTTATACATGTACCAAAATAACAGGTGGTGAATTAGTGCCAGCAGAGTGGAACCGTCCATTGTTCTGAACTGATGTATTAGTCAGTTGCCAGGCATAGACATTGTTTTTCAGTATTTTCTCCTCATTAATATTAGGACAATGCTGTAATATGATTTGAGAAAGGAATAATGAGGAAGGTAACAGAGAACCTTTGACAGGATCACAGGAACCTGAATCTCTGAAACTTGCTAAATATAGTATTCTATTACTGTTTTGTCCATTAAAACATTTTTTTTTTAGTGAGAACAAGTCACTCTCCTGGTGAGCTTGACTTTAGAACATGTCAAACATTAGCACATCGTTTCTTATCAATGCAATCCAGGTTGTGTTTTGTCTCACCTTTCCTGGTTCCCTCAGAAGTCAAGTCTTTCTAAATATGATTTTATGTTCCTTTTATATACCTTTAGATACTTTTAGTATCTAAAGGCTGAGGTAAGGCCCAGGTAAGGTCCAGGTCAACAATGAGACCAGTTTGCCAAAATAAGTAATAAATAGTTCACATGCTACAATGCATACAATACTCAACTAAGATATATCTGTAAGAGGTATTTACCAGAGTACCAAGGTTGAATCATTTGAATTGTTTGTAGTGTGGTTGCCAAAAGGTATCAAACAGTGGAGTGGATTATTATGTGAACACTGAATATACAGTATACATCGTTCACATTTGGCATCTAGGCTCTGACAATAACTTGTTCCCTAAAGGAAGGTCGACTCAGAGCCTATAGGTGGATGTTGGGGTGAAGGTTGAGATTTTGAAATGCTTTATGATTAATAGTAGCAGCAGCAGAATCATTGTTCCATTAAGGGGATATCAAGGTTTAAAGAGAAGTTTAGATTGGGGCTTGTTTGCTTGTCCTACCTCAGCTCTACCCATTCTCCACCATGTTACCTAGATTAGGATTTGTTGGCTCTGGTCCCTGTAACTGACAAAATTATCCTCTCAGACACCTATGCGTGTGTAACTTTTCTAATCCTGCAGAAAGGCCTTAGCTAGAAAAGTTAACAAATGTTCCAACATCCACTGGACAATGGTAAACATTTATCCAATGGCTGTGATCAAATATTCAAAGGTTTGACCAGGAGGGGAATGAATGGCGTAATGTATTGATTATATCTCCTGTTTCCCATGTGTAATTGTGTTGAATTTGTGCTCTATTTTCCAGGAGTTGGGAGTAGATCCCAGGTCAGTTTGGAGCTCAGTGCTATGGCTTCACCAGCTACAGACACAGACAGACCTCCTGTTGACTGGTCAACCAAATCGGCTGGGACTTCCACTATTGGCACAAGGTAATTTCTCGAAAATTGTTATTGTCAGCACTGACTCTGAACTGTTCTCCACCAGATGTTGACATACATCCTTGGTGACTGGAAGTTTGTCGCACAGGGCAAAAACAAATGGTTTGAATTCAGCCAAGATATACTGAAGATATAATAAGGGTTACTTTTAGAGGTTGTTAAATGGTTGATAAATGCACTGGGCCACAATGCCATTGGATCTTCAGTTCAATTCAAAGCCATACTTTTGTACTATACGTTGATATTTACTGGCTTTTTGGGTCACTTTAGTTAATATATGACTTTTACTGGGATATCTGGATATTTAAATATGTGTGTGTGTATATATATATATATATATATATATATATATATATATATATATATATATATACACATATATTTAAGATATGTTTTTGGGCATTTTTGCCTTTATTAAACAGTGACAGCTGAAGAGAGACAGGAAAGGCGGGAGAGAGAGGGGATGACATGCAGTAAAGGCCCGGTGCAGTAAGGACTAAGTCTTAGTGCATGGTACGCACGATCTACCAGGTGAGCTCCCCGGGTGCGCGGATATCTGATATTTTTAATTAATTCTCTGGGTGCCAGAGTCACCACATTGACATGGATCATGGCACATGTAAAACTTTGTTTCTGAGCTGATTTAATCTTTGGATGTCATTTTTTCTTTTCTTTTCATTTTCTTTTCTTTTTATATTTTTTTGATATATAGTCACAGAGCATTTAAATATATCAGCATCTGATTTTGACTTCCGGCTGTGTACCGTGCAGTGTGGTGTCAAGATTTCGCGCTTTTAAAATTGATTGTGTTTGGATTCTACATGTAAGTAAATGCATAAAACTTCTTGATGCTGAGCAATGAGTATTACAAATAATGGTTGTGGCCCAACACTTAAGCCTTGAGGCACACCACACACAACACCCTACAGTTGTTGTAATTGCTCTGGGTAACATTTGTGGTCTGGAACATTATAAAACTCTGGACCATTATAAAAACTATGTGAATACAGGTATCAGGTGCACATTAGACAGCTCATAACACATGTCAGAATGAACTGTAGAAGTAAGTTATTTCAATTTGGATCAAATGAATTAGGTGTGAAAGCAACACTGCTTTTTCCTGAATCTGGTTTCTGCAGATCATTATAAAAGTCAACTCTCCACGAATATGTGTTTTATTCCTGACTAATAAATGAAGACAAACCAAACCATACCATGGCCTCAGTCAAATTAGCGAGCAAATCTATTCATAATGATGTGTCCGTCACCCAAGACATCTGTGCAAGCATTCAAATTAGAGCCATAAAAAATGTGCTCTGTGGGGCTGAGAGACAAAAACAAATCAATGGACTCTAAATCAATGGCCTTGATCTGAAAAAGTAGGTTATGACAAATTTGATGGCATCTGTGGTTATTAATGGTAGAGAGAGCATTAGAAGTCATAGGAGCTTAGCAGACACATGGTCATGTAGCAGTCATTTGACTGCCTTGTCCTTTTTCTAGCTCCACTAAGGAGGACAGCTCTCCAGACTCCAACGTTACGCTGGAGTCCGACTCCAGTGGCGTCTTCCTCTCCTTATCCAATCAGAGCCAGGAAGAGGCCGGCTCTGACAGCGACCAGCCAATCAGTGGCTCTGACCTAGGCAGCAGCAGCACATCACTGGAGAAAGACGGGGATGATGGAGGGTTAAAGGAATGGGGGAGGGAGGAGAGTGCAGAGCTACAGTGGTGCTACCCATCACTCCTTAACACTTCCTTGCATGAAGACATAGAAGGAGATGGCGAAAGAGAGGAAGCAGGGCGTGGAAAGATGGGGGGAGATGAAGAGAGAGGGAAAGATGAGAATGGAAGGAGAGTTGATAAGATAGGAAAGGTTTCAATTATTAAGACCCCACTCGACCATGCAGACATTGAGGGCTCCACGACTCTAAATGCCCCACAAAGTGAAGAAATACCACACAGGAAAAAAGTGACCCTCATGGGAAGTCCACCTCTTCCTCTGTCTCCCTCAAAACAACAAATCAAACACCTTCTAGATCCTAATCAGAAGCCAATCAGAACCTCAGGACTGGACTGTGGTGACTTAGATCCCTTTGTCCAATCAGACAGCTTTGTTTACCTTGCTGTGTCTGCAAGACCTGCCTCCCAGGGTGAAGTCACCACATTGACAGAAGTTCCCACCCATGATACAAAACAAGACAGTGTATGGCAACATTCAGATAGCATGAAAACACACTTGGACCAGTCCAATACAAAACGGGATGCCAAGCTGACTCACCTTGCCCCACAAAAACCAGAGGAAGGAGACTTTCTGTGCACTGACAGCTTTGTCTATCTGGCTGCTCCAGCCTGCCTCCTACTGGGCCCTGCAGGAACTGCACCCTACAGTGGCAGGTACGTGCATTTTTGTGTGTTCATTGTAGCTCTAGTGAATTTCATTGTTTGTAATTTAGTGTGGTGTCAGAGAAATAACTAAAACAGCATTCCATTTTGGAATGAGATATTGAGAAGGTTTCAGCCCAGATGGGATATGTGATCCCTCCAGTGTGTTCTGAATCTTACACAGGGTGTGCCTGGAATACCTTCATAGGGAGGCCTCCAGGAGGCATCCTAATCAGATGCCCAAACTGCCTCAACTGGCTCCTTTTGGCACAATAGAGCTTCAACTCCTTTGTCTTTACTCCTCACCCAATCTCTAAGGGTGCCACCCTTGACCCTGGCAGTCTGGTCATTTGGTTTGTTTGGTCATTACCCAACGCTCATGACCATAGGTGACGGTTGGAATGTAGTTTGACCAGTAAATTGAGTGTTTCCTTCAGGCTCAGCTCCCTGTTCACCATGACAGTCCAGTACAGCGTCCATATTACTTCTGATGCAAGCCATCTGTCGATCTTACATTCCATTTTCCATTCTGGGAATGTCTGGTTGTGGCCAGCTCCAGAGGACTTTTTCCCGCATCCCAGGGAAGTTTAGGGAAATAGAATCCAAGTGGCCCATGTTCAAAGCCTCCATTGCGGAGCCAGCTGCTCAGAGTTGTGGCCAGAAGGTTATAAGTGCCTTACGTGGTTGCAACCAGTGGGCCTGTTGGTGGACACTAGCTTAGGAGGAGACCCTCAAGCTGAAGAAGGAGTTCTTGTCATTTCCTATTATATACAGATTGCTTTTGTCAAAGTTTCAGATTTCTGCTGCATTTTTAAAAGTCAATACATATAAGAATGAAGATACTTGGAATTGTTTTAAATAAAGACTGGTGATAGGCTGCAGATGCCAGTGATTACTTTGGTCACTGCAATTCAATATTACTATAGTACAATATTTTTACTCAGATTCTTTCTGTTGTGTTTTTCCAGGGAATCAGACTCAGAGAGTTCAGGATCTGGCCCTGTTGATCTGTCAGTACTGGGTTGTGGCTCAGTGGCAGGGGACAGTGACTGGGACTCAGACCTGTCCGATTCCGATCCCAGTCACTCCTCCAGAATCTCTGGTGCTGGTAACAAATCTGCCGGCGTAGCACGGCCCAAGCGGCTGCCTGCTGAACCGGGCTGGGACTTGTTTGGAGAAACCACTGAACCTGAAGTACTGAGTGAGCTCTTTACGGAACAGGACAAAAACACCAATGGCAAAGCAAGGAAGGTTACCGGGGTTACCACCAGCATGGCTGTGACACAAGCCGTTCCCATGGCAACTCAGCCTGTCACTTCGCCAATGAAGCCGGCGACAACAGTAGAGCAGTCGTCAACAACAAAGAAGGTGACATGGCAGTTTAAACCAGCCCAGAGATCAGTCTGCACAGGAAGCAGAAAGGAGAAAGAGAAGGAAGTGACATCATCATCAGTGGCAAGGTTCATGGAACTGGGTGAAGGCGAGACCCATAGACCCTCTCCTTCATCTTCATCGTCTTCATCATCGTCACCGTCGTCATCCTCTTCTGGTTGATTTGTGAAGGAAATTGTTTTTGTTTGACCATTTAGAAGGCGCTTTCATTGCCTGAAGCTGAATTGGTTGCAGAAAGGTAGAAAAGATCTTCAACTTGTTCTGTAGAAATTCATGACTGGAACAACTACAGCTTTTTTGCCTGTAAATTTTTAATTTTGCATCTAGCTGCTGCCATTGCCTTCTTATGACCTTATAAAGGCTGCAAAAAAGACCAGTTAATTGTTGCATTTTCTTAGATTAGCCTACACAATATCGTATATAATCAGTTTAAGTTTGAGACAGTGTGAGACTCAGGCTAAACAGAAATCTTCAGGTTGAGATTATGTGGAAATACGACCACTGATAGAACACTTAGGTAAGATATGCACAGTGTCACTCCTAATGGGTTTTATCAACAGTCAAACACAGGGTTGATTTATTAGTTACACAGTCACATTATTCTCTATCTAAATAATAAATATAAATAGTTCTGTGGGTTTTTATTCTATTGAATGTACTGTACAGGATATACACAACTACAAGGAAAATCCACCCTAAAACAGAATTCACATATCAGGCATTCTCAGTAATTTGGCTTAGTCACCTGTATTTAAACATTATTACAATGTTGGGATTCAGTTACAATAACATAAAAATGATTACAGTTGGAGAAATATTTGTGTCGGACTCCAACATTGTGTTATTGGTAGATTTAACGATGTTAATGTGTCTCAGGCCTTACATCAAATTACTCTTCCTTCCCCATTTAATGCCTCACTTTAACACCTGCTCTTACTACTTCATATATGTACTTTAAACACTTTTAAAAACTGACTGAGATTGAACTTTACAGTGTACAATGTATTTTATAATCACATCCAACTTTACAGTGTATTTAACAGTGTGTCAATAATATATTTTGAACATTGAGATAATTATAGAGTGAAATATATATATACATATAAATATATATGTGATGAATGTGCAGACATGAACAAATAATGGAAGGATTTAGTAATAACATTTAATTTAAATGTTTTATTTATCAATTAGATTTAAATTGTGAATGTAATAATTGAGCAATATGCTTACAGATTCATGCTATATTCTAAGTTTCATATGTGGAAAGTGTTGCCTGAGTGATGTGTATAATAATGGCTGAGTTTAATTTTATTTATACAGCCAAATACTAATTGTAAATGCAGTCTTACACTCATTTAAAGGGTCTATGTGTAACATTTCTAAACATCAGTTTATCATCAGGTAGCTTGGTATAATTAACATAAACAGACAGACCACGGTTGACTTCAATGAGACTTCATCTCCCATAATCCCCTTTGTGTCCTGTCTCTCCTCACCGCCATGGCATCTTTGGCTTTACTGAAGAGAATAAACATGTTGGAGATGATTTTTTTCCCCACTTGCCTCTCACCCCCTCTCCACCATTTGTCACTGTTTGCACTGAAAGTAAAGCAATCCAGAAGATTTCCCTCCAAATCCAAGTTGGTGGCACACAATGTAAAATGCAGTGTGGAGGCTGGTAGAGCTGCCAATCATCCCAGCAGTGGTCTTGTTGTTGAGTAATTATACTAATGTCTCAAAATGAATGCGGTAATCATTTACTGATGTTACAAATGATACATGTAGCACCTTTAAAAGAGAGCACAGTGCTATTTGTTATCCTATTACAAATGTGACAAAGGGAAAGTGGCAGGCAAATTATTATCAGTTACACAATAATAATTCTTGTTACAATATGATGTGATTATGAAAGGCTGTGTGGGAAGTCATGGTCTGACAGGCAAATCGCTTCCTAAGCAGGTTTAGTCGTGCTATTTTAAATTTGTACTTGAATTTCAAATTGGGCAGTGAGAGGTAACTGTTTGAATTTTGACAGCTTCCAAGTCAAATGTGTCTTAGTGTGTTTAGTGTTGAGAGTGAAGGTGATGGCGCTAGAATTTTGAGGGTGAATCTATTATGGGGATGCTGTAGCCATATTTCTTGATTGAGATTGATGGGGTGAGATAGGTGTTTTTTTTCTTTTTTATGCAAAATGAAAACTTTTGCCTTGTGCAGCTTTAACTGCCATTATGAACATTGAAATGTTCCGCCAGTCCTCGATGATGATCCTCTGTGTAAACCAGCAGGATTTGGTACAGCCCTAAATGCACCTGTCAAGTTCAGTGATGGATTTATTTCTGGTGCTTTTGAGCACAGATTTACAAGCACATCCACAGAGGAATTAAGTGCTTTGTTAGCACATCTGTATTTTTAAAGCTGCAGGATTGTTAGAATGTCTTAGGAGGTGAATGTTAATCAGGACTGAACTAATGACTGACAAAGGTTTAAAATGACCACAGCCTCTGGCTACTTGTGATTTTCTTAACCATGTCAAAATGCATTTAATGTTGGTCTACCTTCCTTGATATTGTTATAACACCCAATAGCACTCCAAATTCCTGTTGAAAGTCAACAGTTTAAAAACATGAAAAGCATGGCCGGATTAACCTGTTAGGGGGCTGTTGTGTGACACCCCCCCCACCCCCACCACCACCCCATGGCAGGAGAATCCAACCAGTACTCCTGTGCTGGAATAACACTACTTGGCCCCAGGTTTTTCGTATGTGTCAGTTTGTGGTAATTTGATTAAACACAAATTTATGTAGGAATATGTACCATATAAACACAATAGGGTGTGTTAGTCTACGTGAAATCCATTACAATCGTGGAATGTACAACTTGCAGTGTTGAAAACTGTAATCAATTACTCATTACTCAATGAAAAAGTTATTACATTACTAATTACTCAACAGTTAAAGTAATGTGTTACATTACTTGTTACTTTACTTTTGTTAGTCTGTCCAGCTCCGTCAAAGGTGCCTTTAAACAACTCCAAATCCTCCACACTCACACGTCGCATCTTTTGTATTTAACACGTGTAGAAAAGGAGACATTGTGGTTTAACAAGCAGGCAGGCCTACAATTTGGAGGGATTTACTGACCATCCAGCAACTAGCTTAGCCTTGGTGACCACACAGGCGCTCCATAAAGTCCCCTCAACTGCGCAGTTCCCACCAACTCTACACAAAACTAGGTGTGATTTCTGAATATAGCTGTACCCATTGCTAATGTTTGCCAGCTAAGAACACCCAACATGTTAATAAGACTTTTGAATTACCTGTAATCGTATTTCTCCTCTTTTGATATAGGCCGCCTTCCCACACCTCAAGCCCCTGCGCCAAGCTAGCACATCCTGAACCAGAGAGACCAAACTGATATAACCCACCATCTAACTCCTGTTAAGACAGCAAACAAGCCGATCCCCAAATGTCAAAGTAACAGAGCGTTACTGGGATTAGTAACTGTAATGTTTCTGTTAATTGCGTGAATTTCAAATTCCTTACACTACTCGTTACTATTCACATTGCTGTAATGCGTTACTAAGTAATGCGTTACTGCCCACCACCATATGTAATCAAATTAAAAATACCAGTTGTTCATGTTCATTAGTTTGAATAATTCAATTTTAACCTTGATTTTTCTGTTTGAAATATCATGAAATATAGCTCCTGTGCCTGAGAATTTCCTGCCATTTGCGTTGCTAGGCAACATGTAGTTACAAAGAAGGAGTACATTTCACAAGGTTGGGTTAAGAGTTTTAAAATCCTTACAAGGTTTGAAATTAGGAGAGCAAGAAATTTCAGTTTCCTTATAGTCTTAAACATACTCAACCTCCAAGAATAGAGAATAGCACCATCGCTGCGCTCTCTCTCCCCCTCATACACACACATACACATTTGCTCTCTATCGTTGTCTCTTACCATTTCCACATCTCTTCATTTATTTATTTATTTATTTATTTTTGCAGTTTTCATCACATTTTCTCTCTCCTTTCCCCTGCAGCTGTCCATTAGATGCACAGGCTACCAGCTTCACCAAAGCTAACGTAGCTAAGTCCTCTCTTTCCTCCACCTACAGTACTTGGTATTGCAGATTCAAGTAAATATCTAACACATTTATAATTCAGTTTGCTGGGTTATTTAGCTATTTCATTTGTTGGTTATACAAATAACACTAGCTCAAAGCTCTTTAGCTAAGCCTCACTGTTGCTGCCTGACTTCAATACAGGTGCACTAATGTTATACTGTCCTGTTACTTAACATTAATCCAGTGGCATTCTCAGTGGCCATGGTATAAACTAAAATAATAAAGGTTAAAACTAGATTTGGGGTCACAAAATAACAAATCTGCAGTTAATCAAATTACCAAAAAACATTGACATACAGTGAACCTGGAACTTTTGGGGCCTGGGTCATGTGCTAGCTTTGTTAGTAATCCAGCCTTGCATTTTGGGATCTGTGAGTGCAATATTAAAATCAGGGAGCATACCTTTTAGAAACATGACAGAAATAGCTCTTATTTAGACTTGGCCAAGCTTACATTGTTATATTCCATGTAGTTTGGACACATTCCACCCACATTTCACATATGAGCAATATAAAGACATGGAGCGGGTGTATGTGTTATGAGAGCCATAATCTTTACTAATGCAACCTCATATCTCCTCCTTTTTATTCTATATGAAGGATTGCATTGGAACATGGCTGGAGATCAAGTTTAGCAGAGGCAGTTTTCCCCTGCAGCTCCACATTTGGGCTCCAGGCAGTTTCTTGGTGATTCTCTGCCAGCTCTGGCATCTCAACATGGTCATGTATGGAGAGCTGTGCTGTTTATTTGAAGCTGACTGTTTCTTGTTGTAGAAGTGGGACAGGGCCATGGCATTTACAAAACTACCTGGACAAACTCTCTGGTGGTCCACACTGCCTGTTACGTCCCACCAACCTTACGTTCTGGCTGGGATCTCGTTTTAAAAATGGTTGTTTACATGACACTGTTCATTAAATGTAACCTGTGAGGGATTTTATATATATATATTAAACAATTGGCACTATGAGGTGTAGCACTTGAAAACCTGCTTTCTATTGGAATAATGAGATACTTTCCTGCTGCTTTACATGTCTGCTGGAAGGAAGTTTTGTCTGAGTAACTAAACTTTAAAGCTCACAAATTGGACCAAATGAGAGGATGAGCCAGATAGCTGTAAATACTATTTTTATCAATGAAATAATCTTTGATTATCTCTCGCATTAAAGTATTGCAAGACATCTAGTTTCACTGTGACATATTAAGGATAAATTACTTCATACATCCTTCACTGACTTTTGTAAAATCCAGTAATATCAGGCCATACGCGTAATACTTTGCTGTTCATGTAAACGCTGATCACTGTTAAAGCTTAGTGGTGATTAAGAACTAAGACCTGAGAGGAATTCTTAGTGGAAAAAGATGATTTATGTGAAATCTTATTGTGTGCCGTATTCCCAAGCCTTGTTGAACTGCATTAATGTACAAATAAAGACTAAACTTGATGGTGGAATGGTGCTCACTTTGGCCTGTTTGGTGTCTGTCTCAGCTGTCTTAACCCTGCTCTTCACTCGGCATGTTACTCAGTGAAGTAGTAAGTCAATGCTTGGATTACACTACAGTATTACATACTGTAGGCTACCCTATACCTTAACACAGTTTCACCAATATATGTGAATCAAAAGCAACTTAAAGAACCCTGAACAAATCTTAAAGCTGCACTAATCAATATTTTTATATTAACAATGGATCAAATGACTATGTGTAATGTGAAAGGGTTTGCTAGTACTCAGAAACCCACAGAAAATTACCACTAACTATGCAATCCCCCTCAGCTCCACTGAGTGTTTTTGTGTCTTTTAGCTAATTGTTTTGGTTTCATAGCCTAAAACTTACTGTTTTCAGCTAAAAAGCTCTACTAAACCCCTAATTTTCCAGCACTGAACAGCAGACAGACAAATTAGCAACTAGCTGGTGAACATAGTGGAGCATTTAGCAGCTAAAGAGCCAGATATTTTTCTCAGGAGTTGGAGACCAAAACAGAGCTAAAGGGAGAGCAAATATTGGAATACTTACTTTCATTAGCTGGCCAGAAACACAACTCCAAATGAATGCTAATGTTGCTCCGTGTCTACTGGATGTGTAATCAGGCAACTGTTTTCTAACACATTACCAATAACAATTTTGTGATTTGATAATATGTTAATGTTGTGTTTACAGCTTGTTCCGCAGCCTCCAAGTAGAAAAAAAATCAATGAATGCAGCTTTAATCTTTAACTAGGAACACATTTGAAATCTTAATAAGAATTCATTACTACTCAGTTCCTGCTGGTAATAAAAACATTTTACTTTGCAAGTTATGTGCTAAGATCTGGTAACATTACTAAAAAGAAGTCAGGGCAAGAAACACAACGTTTTAAACAAACCTTCAGGTAAGTAAGTTAGCCTTACTTACCTGAAAAAGAAAACCAAGCTGAATGATAATTATTGCCTGAACTGTCCATTACTGTACATCCATCAGTTTACACTTTGACTTCATGGTTTAACTGTGACCTTCCATACTTGCTATAGATAGATTATTAGCAAAATTTAAAGTGCACTCATGTTCAGTTTTACCTCCAAAGAAAGTGGTTTTGAAATTTCTGGCTAAACTGCCTTGTTTACAACCTGTCTGACTGCTCGTCTTTCTGGCCTTGTTGAACTTTGTTGTAGCGATGTCATAATGTTTCCAGATCTCAGCAATTACTTGGGTGAGTATAATGTTATCAGAACCGATAGATGGCAAAAACTGAATGTAAAACCCACGTTGTAAAACTTTAATTATCTGAACTATTCCAGCTACATGAACAAGGAATCCAAAGGCCACTAATGATGCGCATTTTATAGAGCTTAGAGATCAGTTACAGTAAATCAAACCTTACACTTTGTAAAAACACAGACCCAATAAAACACATACGAAAAACTAAAAAACAAAACAAAAAATCACACCCACCACGAAACAAACAACAGAAGAACAATACTTAATTGCCACTAGAGAGCACACCATTAGCAACCCCAACACCATAAAAAACAGACAGTTAATCAGTACACGAAATTACCAAACACTCAGTACTAATGCTGACCAAATTAACTGGGAAATTACTGTAATGCATCAGTGACATACAACTTAGTTACCCAACCATGGTTACAAGAATTGTATTACTACAACTTCTCCATAATGTCTTTATTTACACACACACACACACGCACACACATATGCACACACACACACCAGTACATACAGCCTGCAGTGTCTGTGCATTTAATAGTGCATGGTGTACGATGAGTTGTGTCAGTAATGTAGGTCTGTCCATCTATTTAAGGCTGATTAATTAGAGCACTTTGAATAAGGCCAGAGAGGAAGAGAGAGAGGGAGAGAGAGGGGCTACTATTATGAATAGTTAATCTATGTGCCAGTTCCGCAGCTTTACTGGGCCAGATGACACAGTCTGTTTGTCACACAGTCTGTAAAAATATGTGCCCAGATTTACTATAATTCTTGAACTAATTTGAACAAACTTTTCAGGATCAGTGCACTCTGAGAAAGATGGGAGCCTGATCTTAAAGAACTTCTCTGGTTAAATATAAATGTACGGGCTGTTATATTTTACTGTTTTTATTTGTCACTCTCCTCACACTGATGCTTCAACAAGTCTGTATCACAAAACAACCATAATATGTCTGCAGGGACTGATGTGGTTGTTGATCTATAGAGGGTGTATGTGGAGGTCATTATTTTTTCTCATCATGTATGCCATAAAGTGCCATGATGTGTGTCCCTATGAAAAATATAAACAGGCTCTTTAAGTACAGTGTACCCATGCGCAGGAGATGCAGAATCACTACAAATGAATAGGACATATGTGTGTGGCTCATCCATTAATCCCAGGGTTGGCTGTTTGATCCCTGGCTCCTCCTGTCCACATGTCAAAGTGTCCTTGGGCAAGACACTGAACAATAAATTGCTCCTGATGGAGGTCAGCACCTTTACATGGCAGCTCCGTTGCCATCGGTGTGTGTGTGAATGGGTGAATGAGACCAATCTGTAAAGCGCTTTGGGAACCATTAAGGTTGAAAAGCGCTATATAACTGATGTCCATTTACCATTTACATCTTGAATAAAATTAACTTTAGAGGAAACATTTAATTACCATGCTGCTTTGGTCCTGGCATAACCTCTATCTAATGTAGGAAACAGTAAAATAATCTTAAGAACCAAACAGAGCCAGTGGAGAAGCGCATGGTTTGGTTGCCAGCAGACATCTAGAGAGAATGCAACCTTTGCTATCATTTCTACAGATCATGGTTCTTACTTAAAGTTAAAGGTGCACTCCCCATGATTTAGTTGGGGGACACACAAGAGACAGATTTTAAAAAGAATGGTCAAAATTGTCACATATACACTTCCCAACTTGATAGACCCTCCTGGTTAAATGTCAATGTCTTTCAAACCGACATCCCCAATTTGTAATTCAGGCTTTCTGTTCTAAATTTGTAAGGGCTTTGATTTGGTCACACTTGACAAAGCTCCCTCCCGAGCCGCAGAAGACACTGTGCAACTGTTTTCACAGGCTCCACGTAACGAGTAAACTGACCTTTATGAAAAAAAAATTGCTTTAGTTGTTGCCCTTCAAGTGAGGTTAATTTGTATAGCCTAATATTACATTCATGTGTACACTTGAGGAAATATCAAAGTCATAAATCATCCACTAAAATCAACAAGTTCTTATACCTTCACAAAATAGGTCACTTTCATTGCGTTTCAAAATGACCCATTTGAACAAAAGCTATTCATTGGAGGGTTTTCTGATAAAACTACATTCTTAAGTCAAACTTGAAGGTTTAGTCTTGACCTTGTAACAACAGTTTAACAAGAAAATTGTCAACACAAGGTTCAACTTATGTGTTGTTTCCGAGGCTTTCAGCTACATCTTATGGCCTTCCTGAGCGGATGGAGCTGCTCAGTTCTAATGGAGGTGGTTGAAGCCCAGATCTTACTTTCCACATCTGTGTAGCCACGAGAGTTTGTGGGACGTAAATGTTGTCATCTGCTCATTTCCACATTCTCCCTTATCATGTGACTGAAAATCCATACTTAGATCACATGACAGCTGAGCAGTTGTCAACTAATGCAGAACTAGGAACAAGATAGCAGTGTGCAGGTGCTTTTTTTGGTTTCGTTTGAGGAGCTTATTGTGTTCCAGAACCTGCAAAGGAATTACGATTGATATGAATAAACTTGTGCATGTGCCTCTTGATAATCTCTTAAGCTATCTCCATGACAACTGAGCACACTCGATCCACTGAGGAAGGTCAGGAGATGTGGCTGAAAGCTTAGAAAAAGTTAGACCTTGTGTTGAGATTTTGTTTGTCAAACTCAAGGGTGTAGGTAGGGTTTCAGAGGTGGGGGTGACACACCGAAGTTAAAAAACAACACATATGTGTCTGTAGCTAGTGAGACGATCTGTACATGCTCTGTTCAACAAACCAGAACAGAACACCACTTACCTTTACACCACCTGCTTCTTGACTTGGTCAGAGCAGCTGCACTACCCTGCCTTCCAGTGTAGGTCCTTGGTTTTCGTTCATATGCAGTCATATTCATGGTGAGTTACCAAAATATCAAATGGGAACAGATGAGAATAAAAGCTGCATGTGCCAAATGAAAATGCCACAGCACCATGTAGTGTCATAAAAACACTTTATCTTCCCACTGACAAGATGTGGATGGCTTTCTGTATCTGCAGTGATCGTTAATGCAACATCCACATTTAAACTTGCCTACTGCAGGGAAACCCAGCCTATAATAGAGTTTAGCCCAGTGTCGCTCTTTCAACTGTAGTCTTCATTCTGTCAGTGATTATCATACATACAGTATTAATGTTAACAGGAGTGCAGAACATGCAGCTACTCTGTCCATCAGTGTGCCTCTCTGCCTCTCTCTGTCTCTTAGGTGTCTATCCTTCACATTGTTGTGTGTTTGACTGTGTGTGGGCGTGTGTGTATTGTTGTGTGTGGGTGGCTGCTGGCTTTTTTGTTGTCTATGTGTGTGTTGTTCTGTGTGGGTGCTAGTTGTTTGTATGCGCTGCATGTGTGAAGAGAGGAGGACGAAAGGAGCTGCTGAATCTCAGCAGACTCTAGCACACACACACACACACACACACACAACACAAGCATGCAAGAATATAAAGTGGAAGGCATCAGGATTCAAGGTTTTATCTCAGGCTGCACAGCAAAGAGCCATACATACTGTATGCTTATACTCTTGACTAATAATAATAATAATCATCCTCATTCCATTCCATTTATTTAGCTGAAGCTTCATCAGTATTTACCCACACCTACCTAAACAAATGTGTCATACTGAGATAGGACAAAGAAATGATGTTTCTTTTGTTAAACACATGTCCTGACCAGAAATAGATTGGCCTGCAGTTACCAGGATGGAAGAAAGGAATGAGAAAACTCAACATATTTTGATATATTTTGTCATGGATGTCCATGCTAGATTGATGCTAGCTGATGCTAGCTGATCACTGGATTATTAACAGATAAGGGGTTCAGAAAAATGATTCTTAATCATTCCAAAAGCTACTGGCAGAAAGCTAACAGCATTTTACATACATACACACTAGCCTCTCATCTCGCTGTTAGACGGCATCGCAGCTGCCGTGGTGAGAGAGACCGGGGTCTCGGTGAGGCTCACGCCGTGGAGAGCGAGCCCTACGAGGGATACGGTTTCGCAGGGGAACCGACTCTTCTGCTGCCGGTCGAAGTTGTGGGTTTGGTGGGAGGGGCTTAGCGGAGTGATACGAGGCGAAAGGTTTTGCCTAGGTTGCACAGATTTTGCCTACCCCAGCTTTAAATTATGACAAAAACCTTTATTTGAGGTTGAAGAGGTTGAAGCTTGTTAAGTCTCACAGGGGGAAAAAAAACTATTTGCGAGCAAAAAGTAGTCGCTAATATGTGATCTCAAATTGATGTTTCACATGCATGAACTAACAAAACATCACATTAAACAATATTATTAACATTTTCACGTCTTTTAAGAGATGTCAGAGATAACACAACATTGTTTAACTATGTGGCTCCCAAACTGTTTCTGACTGCCCCCCTTGGGAAACTGAAATGTTTAATCTCCCCCCAGCGCTTCCAGAAATGTACAATTATTGCATTTTTGTATTGGGAAACAGTTGAATTTTTTCACAAATGTCTCTTTCTTTTTTGCAAATGAATTCAAATTAAACTTTTCCAAAAACAAATTTGTTTTCACAAAAAGTTACCTCAAGAGCAAGATAAAGGCTTCTTTATATTTTAGATTTGAACGGCATCACCACTTAATTTTTTTTTTTCTGTCAAAAGTGTGTCCATTTTGTGCATTACATGTCTACATAAATCTTGCTAACCTGAATCTTGATAGTCTTGGTAGTATCAGAGTGTTCTTGTCCCCAAATGAATCAGATTCATGGACCCTTTTCACAGCAAGAGAAGCACTTGTGGAACTAATGACATTAATCATTGCTCCATTCCAACAATCAATGTGAGGGAATGCAGTGAAAAAGGTTTATTCAACTTTTGTTGTGCTCATTTCCCCCCCTGGTCATGTGTGTAATTATTAATAAAATGAATGATGGCTTAATTCCATTTAGCTGCTTCAGTGTCAGGCTCCTGGTATTGTCCATGCTGGCTCACTGTCATGCCTTACTGGGACACTTAAATAGAACAACCTTGTTAATGTTAACACCTGTGCTTTTCCTACTATGACAAGTCCAAATGGCTGCTGTGAAAAAGGCCTGTTCCCACAGGGAAACTGTGAGTGAACACAACTGTGGCAAGTACAGTAGGTCAAAGTTGAACCAGGAAGTGGGTCAGTAAACTGTGATGGATGTTTTCTAATGGACAGTTTGGGTAATCATTTTACTCATATCTTCAGACTGTAATAAGAGAGATGTGCAGCATGCAGGGAATTGGTTAGCAGCTGGCAGGGGATAGCAAGAGATGAACAGCCTCTTTGCTACATGTAGGAGGAATGAAATCCAGGACTATTAACATATTGACATCCTTTATATTTCATTCCTTAATTACCACATGACAACAGCAGCAACAAAAGCTGGAAATAGGAGGATTTTAACGTTTGCCAGTCTGTCTGAGCTGGAGCTGACCGGCTAAAGCTTTGCCATGAAAATTACTCTGACAATGTTTTCCTGATTCCTCTGTCAAAGCTACTGAAGAGAGAGTGAGAGACAAACAAATATAGGCAGGCAGAATGGGACGCAAGCAGGAGATCAGGAGGTGCCGATTATATAAGACCATCGCAAATATCATGGTAAAGACCTGAGAGGGAGCAGAGCTATTTTAAACCTGGGCTAGAGCTCAGAGAAAGAAGCGGTGTGGGCTGATACGTTGGCCATCACAGCAAACTGTGCTTGTGTGTGTGTGTGTGTGTGTGTATGTGTGTGTAAAGCGTGTGTTCCCCTCCCTGCAGAAACCTAGCAGATAGCGGACTGGGACTTTAAAGACATGTTACATAATGCAGACTGGGTCTTTTATCACAGTGAAGCACCTCCAAATTTGTGTCCTGGTCATCCAATTGTTCCAAAAAATCCTGACTGTGATAGTGCCTAGTGACTAGCGCCCTGAGATAACTTCTGTTATGATTTGGTACTATATAAACGTAATTGAATTGAATTGCATTGAATTGACCGTTGTTTCAGGATTTTGCAGAAAATGGACAGTGCTGAACAAATCCAGACTGAACCAGGATCACAGAGACATCTACAGTATGGTGGGTGGATGTATGTGATGTTGGTAAAGAAATAATAAGTGTATTGTTGGATGAAGCAGATGATAAATAAATCCCCTCTAGTCTGCAGGGATTTGGACTGTGAACCAACTGAAAGATAAAGAGGCTGCTATTTCTTCAAGACAGAAAAGCATAATTGAAATCAGCATTGTTGCTGCCAGCTTGCATTGCCTCACTGTGTTAGCCAGCTTTACATGAAGGAGTACACATAACCCACACAGTGGAGATGTGATGTGGGTTTAGCCACCCTAAATTTAACCCTGCCCCTAAATTTTAAATTTCTTCAAAATAAAACAAACCATTATTTTTATTTTCTATGTTTTTTGATTAACCTCACCCCAGTATTTATATCAGGAGAAACTTAATTGCAGAGATGCTTAAAGAATAATAAAATAAATGTGTTGACATAGTGCACAATAGGAACGTTGAAGAAAGTGAAGAGTGTTTGGCGATTAGACCCCATCGTGACGTCATATTTTGAGAGGGTAGTGATGCCGTGAGCTGAACAGTCACGAATATCTCCCCGATGGAGTCTAGACGCTGGTGGTGGTGGTGGTGATGGGGTGAAGCGCAATGGCTGAAGATCTGAATGGACGAGATGTGGAGTGACTCACTGGAACAGCAACTGAGAAGACTGATTGTGACGAAGACCGGAGGTGAATGGGGTGAAATGTCAGTTGACAGCGGCAGAGAAAAGAACAGTATTTGACAGCAATGAGGTGATTGGCTCACAGAGGTCATGGCTGATTGGTTAAACTGCATAACAGAGACACATAAATGTGGTAGTACAAACGAAAGGGTATTAAATCATATCTGGGTCTAGATATGATGAGACATGTGAAGAACAAGTGGGGCCTGAGTTTGTAGTAACTTAATGTTCCACTATCACAATCCACTCTGTAGAACCAAAACAATGAGCTAAAAGAGGCTAAAAACCTTGGTAGAGCTGAGGGGAACTGCAGAGTTGGTTGATAATTCTCTGTGGGTTTCTGAGTACTAGCAAACCCTTTCACATTACGCAGTCATTTCATCCATTGTTAATATAAAAATTGTTGATTAGTGCCTCAACATTAAATATTGAATCTAATACATGTCTGTACTTGTTTACCCCAATATTTGTGGCCCATTTTTTGAAATTGTATTTCAGCTGTGTTCTGCATCACTATGTCACTTCTTGCATACCAATTTTTGATATTGAAATCTTAAGTTGCTGCATGTTGCCATACAATAAAGATGGCTAAATTCAATTAAAAGGCAGTCTTTAGTTTAATGATTTAATTGTACTAAATGAAAGGGGGAAATAAATGATACACATTAACCATAATTAAATACCTGTAATTATCTTGTTATAGTATAGCACAGAAACACAGGTAGAAAATAAGCATAAAAATAACATCTGTGCCTGCACTCTCGGTTATTGCATGGTGTAACTTGACTGTAGGTTTATTAATTTTGCATGTTGTGTCATTTGCTTTAGTGTAGCTCAATGACCAGAAGTCATTGCCCTGTTTCAGTGCTTTTCTATTCTACAAACCACATGTAAAATGGGTGACCTATCCCTTAAAGAGATGAAACTAAATGAGGCATCTGTAAACTCACACACATTATGTCATGTCTGGTTTCTGTGTGCTTATTAAAATAATACCCAGCCTGCAGAAGACATGGTTTAAACTGGGTCTGTATTTCCACAAACAGTAAATGTCTGGTTATAACTTGATTGGGTTCAGAGGTGATTCTCCTAGTGATCTAAACTAGAAACCAGTGAGGGAAACAAGAAGATCCTTGCATAAGTTTTATCCTGAAACCTTTCTCAACAGTTACATACAACCAGAGTGCCTAATTTGATAATATTCTTGATGTCCACTCTGTAAAATCTGAATCTCTATAAATTCACCATAACCAAAACTCTTTATTTCACCATAAGAAACAATCAATGTCCACTCTTGTGTGGGTGCTCTCTCTTTGAACAGTACTGTCAGTGACCAGGATGATGCTCTGGGCACCTCTTACCTCAATGACTCCTCCTTCTTGCCGCCATCTTTAAAGCCTGTCACTCCTGTGTTATTGCATTTCTTTCCTGATGTCTTAAGATGGATCCAAATGCAGACCTCAGTCCTGGGGATTCCAAGTCTGCGAGACAATGTGCATTTATGCCTATAGATTTACCCCAAAACCTTAATTTCACAAAGATAAAGTTAAAGTAGCGTCAGCGTATTAATGTTTGTATCAGCCAAGATCGCAAAAGCTAGCTATTGTTAATAGTAGTTTGATTTACCCCAAACTACAACAAACTACCACAAAACAAAGAGGTGCTGGATGCAAGGTTACAGCAATGAAAAAAGATCAACACATTCACACACTTATCTCCTTTGCACCAAATGTATTATCTAAGCTTTTCATTATTATTATTATTCATTCATTATTTCTGTCTGTGTTTTTTCATACAAAGTGCACTGATGATCCCACTTGAATGAAAGCCTAAATGTTGATTTACAAGTTGCTCTAATATAGCAGTGAAAACCCCTTGAATTAAATGTCTTGCTTCTGTGCTCATATTCTTTATGTATTTCTAATTTAGGGTGGAAAAATGATCATATACAGCAACTCACATCACTCATTATGTGCTTTATGGCAAAGAATCAAATAAATGTCTTCAGCCCAGCCCTGTGAGTCAAATGGGCTTGTGTTCGGTTTACATAGTTCTGTTTACGTCTGTAAACCAGTAAGTAGTGCCAGCTGATATGACACATCCTCATGATGTCTTACCCTCCTGTCGAGGCCAGGGAGTTAGGTTCTCCTGGCTTGAAATAAAGGACAGTGAGCCTCCTTGGGTTATTTCAGACACTGAAAAGCACAATTTTGAGGCAACAAATTCCTGCACCGGATATTCAACTTGGTCTGGTTGATTAGTCATATCAATATAGAGCATCGTCATTTTCACACCTTTCAGGCCAGCTCTCGAATCCTGCTTGATGCAACACCCTCTAGGTGAAGCCAGGTGGAGCACAGCCTGTCTTTTAGTAATGAGTGGTGCCCTCTGGTGGTTTAACTGCCGCCGTTCTGTGTTTACATACAGCCTGAAAATAAAATAGTCTCTCAATATAATAATTTCCCAAGACAGATTAAAAAAGAATGGTTAAACTGAAGCAGCTGAGTCCGAGATATTCTGACTTTTAGTCCCTATAGGTCAGACAGACACGGGATCCCACATTTGCCATAATGCAATGCAATAGCATCTTTCATTCGATCCTCCATGCCTAGTAAATGTCAGTATATTTAAGTGTACTGTATATTATCAGCTGCAGCTCATGCTCACGTTGCTATAGCAATTTTGAGAAGTGAATACATTCAAGAGTTCTTGTCTTTCTCAAGATGATACAGGATTACCAGATGTTAAATTGCATGTTTTTTTTGTGCCTCGTCATTAAATATCATGCAAGACAGATGTTCTTTGTGTGGCCCCCTTTTTTAGAATAACTCATTTCATTGACGTTGAGAATTGTGGCTCAATATTAACACCTTTGCAAATGCAGTAAATGTAACTGGAGCCATCCTCAGTGTGTAAGTGACAAATATTTTCTGTATTTGATGACTTTCTTGATCTTGTTTTTAAAGCAAAATTGAAGTTAATTGAAGCTCTCTGCCATGACTATTCTGTGGCTGTTTCTTCTGTTCTATGAATGGGTTTATTATCTTATTATTATTATTATTATTATTATGCCTTTTGTCACTCATACTTTACACCTGTCGCTATTGGCTGTCAGCAGACCACTTTGGATTGGGTTAGGATTGGTAGCCACATAGCCCAATGCAAATCAGATTTCTGGATTACGCATAGAGCTAATAGAGCAAATGCTCTGGAGCACTCAAATTCACATGTTGGCAAATCTGTCTAATTCCATCAGAATGTATTCTCGTACAAATAAAATATAAATTAACAAAGAACCATAAAACAAACAGGGTCACCAGTTTAAGAATAACACAATCTGTCATACTGTACAATCTACCTATTAATAGGAAATCCCTAAGGCTGCCATGTACAGTTTCTGGTTTGATATATGTACTGTTACATACAGTACATACATACATAATGTCTCTTCTCGAAAAGGGCTAAAGCATTTCTGGAAAGAGCCCATGTGAGTTACACTTTCTGCTGCATTTCAGTTCCTACATCTATGTGACATTTAAGTCTGATCTTCAACATTAAAAAAGCCATTTGCCCAATTAACACGGGGGTACCTGCGTAGAGTGCAAAGTGGATAATGCTGTTAGCAGGTGGTGGATACCTATCAAAGTCAACGTACCTGCTTAGATGTAGAGATTATATCCACAAAATGTATACTGTATATTATGTTTTGGTACATTGGAGTATATGGTGTCGCAATCTTGAACACTGTTTGTGGACAGTTTAGAGCTACTGCTGTGAAAACCAGTGTGACTTTGATGTGACCACAATGTTCCATGGTGCTCGCTCTGTGCTGTGCAGTACCTCGTAGCCATGTAACCCTAGAACAATGCTGACATTCATTAATACATCACATTATAACATATTCTTTGTGTGAGTGTAAACCTTGTTCTATATCACCACCGGGAATGTGTTATAAATTATACCTTGCCCAACTATGATCACAATGTAAAGGTATAGAATATTAACACAAGCATCAGCTGTGCAGCTTCATCGTTCATGCTTCATCTTGATGTTCTGGTGTTCTGACACATGTCGGCGCTGTGGGACCATGTAAGTGAAGACGAGGTGGCCGAGTGGTTAAGGCGATGGACTGCTAATCCATTGTGCTCTGCACGCGTGGGTTCGAATCCCATCCTCGTCGCAGCGCGTGTTTTTCAATTGAGGGTAAATGGATCTCCTTTTAATTTGCACTGCATTCAGTATTACAGTGGTCATGAGGTAGATTAGATGAAAGACATGTGAGTATAACATTAAAACGAGTAAGTCCAGAGTGAATTCTGTTTATGAAAAGAAACATTTTGCGTTTTGGTAAGGTACAGTTTAAGTTATTATTCAAATACTGGCAAATGGGTGAAAAGCCATATTTAGGGTTTTTTCAAGGAGCACTTGAAGGCAGCAGTAGGTTCTTGTGCCTAATGTCCATAGTCAGCAGCTGTGTTAACAGCCCTTGGTGCATGCCGTCCGCACGTGATTTTCCACGTCAGGACTGCACGTGTAGTTATGTGTTTCTTACCTTGATGACGTGTTTAAAAGTTGCAAGTTTAAAACTTATCTTTAGACAAAATCCCCCAAATGTCCATAGATAGATAGATAGATACTTTGGTTTATTTAACTTGGCAAATGCTGCCATCTAGTGGTAGCAGAACGTGTTTTCAGGTTTTTAATATGCCGTATCTGAATGTGGACATCTGTAATAATATGTTGCATTTAACCAACAAATACAGAAGGAGAAAAACAGGTGTAAATAATAAAATGAATGATGGTTGAATTCCATTTAGCTGCTTCAGTATCAGGGTCCTGGTGTTGTGGTCACTGTTAATGTTATTAGTAACAGCTTTTGCCAACTATGAAAAATCTAAATGTCTGTTGTGAAGCATTTGTGAAGTAATTTCTAGGGTATTAAAATTATACACAACAAACCCTGCATACAATTGTAAATAAACTAAATGTGTTCATTGACATCTGCTGCTAAATGTTATTTTTTTTATTTATTTATTTTTTTTTTTTAAGCCTTCCCTTTCTCTAGTGATCTTGTCACTGAAATTAGGCACTTAGCGTCATGCTGTATACAAACCCTGCATATTTGTGGGGGAAACCTAATAGAATAGACCTTTCTGCAAAGAAAGTCAGTCTAGACACTGAGCTTGATCAGCATTTTTATTTCCAAGCAATTAAATATAGTGCTATAAGGGTAAATAAAAACAAGCCTTGAAAGAAACTATTGGACCACATCATGACATTCCAGTTGGCTCGTAGTCAAAACAGAAGTAGTCTGCTCTGTGTCTGGGGATTAAACCAAAGATGAAAGTACAAATGCCCTTGTCCTGTAACATCTGCCAGCTCAGCATGCACAGCAAGACTGCAGCTTCTGGTTCGCCTTCTTTACTCACAATAAATAAGAAAAAATGCAATAACTTTAAAACTCAATGTAAATTTTGAATTCTAATCATTGTGCCACTGTTAACAGGACATGCTAAGGAATGAGCTGGTTGTCAGATATAGCAGATATGAGCCTCTTAAGAGTTAAACCCTGATGGATAACTCATCCCTTCATGTGGAGCATCAGCTCGTCAAATTCCCAGCAGAATTTTGGTCCCTTTAGTAGAAGAAATATGAATGCACAGAGCGGCGGACGTCATCTTTTTCTCAGTCACACTGTTAACGAAGCTATTAACAGTGTTGAAGACACCAAATGCCGTAATTTACAATACTTACACCAAGGTGTTACATTGAATTAAAATGACCTATTGATGTTGATTCATAATCAACAATCAATCAACTATGCCCTCAAACACATCGTCAGATTGCAGTAAAAGCCAGCTCCCGGATGGTTCTTTTATGGTCAGTCATATGCTGATCAGATCTATGATACAAAGTTAGAAATGTGATAACCAAACATAGTAATATAATACTAGTAGTCCTCTTCTTCAATAGTGTCCTTCAACATACAACCAGCCAGTGTTGGAGATCCTCCCAGCAGAGAGTCATGAATGTTTCTTGTTCAGCTGGGTCACAGGCTCACGATTTGGATCAGACCTGTTTCAGTCTTTGGGTTTAATGGCTTTATTAAGGAGCTTGTGTTCCTGTTGTAGGGTTTAGTGACCCCTGGGTCCTACAGGGTTGTACTTACACTACCATCTTTGACCTTCTCCCTCCTATTTAAACTCATCTGGCTCTCTGCCAGTGTTGGATCAGTCTTACGATACTGGGACTTGGGTGGGGCCATGTTGGTGAGCTCATGCTGCTCAATAAATAGGAGCCTCTCATGTTCATGGCGGATCCTCAACAATTTGGCGATGCGCTTGCCGATGAGATAAATCATCTCGCAGATACACATGAAGATGCACAGTGCGCTAGATACAACCATGAACAGCATGAAGATCTTTTTCTCTGTTGGACGACTAATGAAGCAATCAACGGTGTTGGGGCATGGGTCCAGTGAACACTTGGATAACCTAGAAGAAAAGAGTAGTGCAGAGAGTTCTCTTCAATTGTTAAAATGTTTTTCTGTAATACTAAAGATGATTAAAATACAGTGCTTTCATTTGAAAAGTGATGATATGAGTGTTACCTGGGCAGGTCATATCCGTGGTATATCCGATACAGAATGTAAAGAAATGATGTGTCGAATCCAGCTTTGAAGATCAAACTCAGCAGATAGGTCCACCACAGCCCCCCTCTCTTCTTTCCAGGGTTGGCATACAGGTGAGAGCCTTGGTGAAGCTCCACATATTTCTTGTCCTTTCCTTCGCGGTATTTAACATGCGCCATCACCATCAGAGACGGGCATGTGACAAAAATCAGCTGCAGTGCCCACAGACGGATGTGGGAGATGGGGAAGATGTGGTCATAGCAGATGTTGGTACAGCCAGGCTGGAAACAAAGGGAACAGAAATTTTAAAAAACTTATTGAAATTCCTTTTTTGACTCACAAGGTCAAAATTGCTGCAACAGAGTCTGAGATAGCCTTACTTTTAGTCTCTAGAATGGGTCAAGTTCCAAAAAACACTGGATTCTACAGTCCCCATAACGCAACTCAAGTGACCCTCCCTGCCTGGTAAACGCCCACGTCTTTCAAACTCCACAACCCAAGTTTGTAACTCACGTTTTCTGTTAAAATTTAAGATGTTAAGCCCAATCCAAGAGAAGCCTGATGACTTCTTCAGGGGTAGCTCCCTCTAGAGCCACAGCAGACAAGACTGTTTTCATTGGTTGAATAGTACTCCTTGTCATACCAGTGGAATGCCTCTTTAACATGTGAACCGGATAGCGCTAACCAACAAACTCACATAGAGCAGTTAGGGTACAAATCTTGTCACGTTGGTCAGGGTTAAAAATGGTCAAACTCAGTCAGTCCTTTAAAGTACCAGATTTCATAATTAAAAATGGCATGACGTTAGTGTGGTGCCTCCTAGTGGGAAACTAACTTCCCCAATAAACTGATAACATTTAAAAAGGTATATACAAAACAGTGTTGTTCCTCTATCTTACCTGTTGAGTATTACACACAAAGTCTTTGCTCTCGTCACCCCAAACCCTCTGCGCTGCCACCACAAACACTAGGACACGGAACACAAACACCATGGACAGCCAGATCCTCCCGAACGCAGTGGAGTATTGATTGACTCCACTCAACAGACTCTCCAGTCCCGACCAGTTCATCCCTGCTGCTGCACTGGCCTGGGTGATAGAAACAAGGTTATGTTTCTACATCCTTATGACAAAATAAAAACAGATCCAAGCTGAATTACTTGTGTGATCTCCTTAGATGATGCTTCTTAATGGCTTGGCTCTCTATTACATTAATATGGTGAAATGTAGACTTGCTGTGGTTGAGGATTAGCCACATCTTGCCCAATCCAACACATCGTTAGCCTCATAGCATAATTGCCTAAGTCATTTTTTGGCCAAATTGTGATATCTGCCTAACTTTACTCTCCTACCACTGCTGCATCATTCTGCCTTTCTGCCTATGTCCTTGGCCAATCACAACACTTATTAGAATCCAAAAACACTATCTGCCTCAGTCGTCTCTTTGACTTAGGCAACTTTGATGCTACAAACAAAATGGCAGAAAGCTTGAGAGAGAGGGCTCTGCTGTCCACAAGTGAAGCATTCGTTTTCATCTGGTAAGATGATTTTCTAGACACTAAATGTAATTTCAGTCAATCAAAGGGATTATGAACTGTGTATTTAAACTTTAAATCACATTTTTGCTACAAGGTATGATGAAGTAGCTTAAGGGCTAGCTAACACTAGCAAAATATTACCTCATTTCTGGTCAGAACAAATCTTTACACTTAAAATAAGAAACATCACCATAAACAGATATTTAGGCAATTATAGACATTTTTAAGCAAATCTTCAAGTGAAGTCATTTTTCAAGCACCTGAATGGAACTTCGATTAAGGGTGGGAAAGGAAAACAGTGGTTAAGGTTAGAAATTAAGAAACAACTTGGTTAAGGTTGACAAGTAACACATCTTGGTTATATTTAGGAGAGTAAAACAACTTTGGTTATGTTATGTTTGCATTTATATGTAAGAGAAAAAAATGCCTAAGTCATGGCATATACTGCCTAAGTCACTTTTATTTGTTAGGCAATTGATGATGGGTCTTTTTCTTTTTGCATACTTGTTCACACATCTGTTTGAATGTACTGTTACAATATCAATAAAAAATACCAATGTGTTTTCTAAAAATTGTGTTTTTTCTTGTTTTCCAAAAACATTGAAATATGACTTAGGCAATTATGCTATGAGGCTAACGACATGCAAGTAACTACACCCAGAACAGATGTGCCAGGAGAGGTAGGCAGAAACATAGTTTCATCTCATGTCTGAGGGTCTTTCTTTTAATGTTTCATAAATTGTTATTCAGGATTAATATTATCAGGCTCCTCTCCAATGTAAGTCCATGCTTAAGTAGCCATAACAAGATGTACACAGGCCAGAGAAGATGGAGGTGGAAAATGAATGTCTTTTTTCAGCTGGCTGCAGTGGCTGATGGATAAATCAATACGCACCATCTGTTTTTTTAGTACTTACATATAAACGTGAACAAGGTAGTGCTGCTATCTTTAGAAGTTATAATTTAGCTTGACCAACTAGCATTTTTGAGTTTGTGCAATAAGTGTTACGGTACGCCATCTAGGCAGCAGGGGAAGAACCCAAATGCAGACAGTCAAGGCTCCAGCAGTTCAAAGGTTTATTCCACACAAAAAACACTTACACATAGGTGCAGACAGGTATTGGGCAGGTCCAGGTTTGGGGAACAGAAGTACAAGGATAACGTTCAAAACAAGAGCACAAAACAAGCAGTGACACAAGGAACGAGCAGGAAAACTGAGACAGGGAGAGCGAACAAATGGAGAGGGCCGGTATATATAGAGAAGGGGGTTAACGAGCAAATCAGGGGCAGGTGAGCACTGGGGAGCAGGTGAGGATAATCAGAGAGACACGAGGGCAGGAACCGAAGAAACAAGACAGGAAGAATTTCAAAATAAAACAGGAAACACATTAGTTCCTCATGGGACATGACAATAAGTACATTTTGAAAGTCCAACACTTTTTTAAACACACAGAGGGACAAGTAATCCCTCAATTTAAAGGAATAGTTCAACACAACATCGCTTTTCTTGCTAAGCAAAATTTGTAGCTGGAGCTAGCAGCCGGTTAGCTTAGCTTAGCACAAAGACTGTAAACAGGGGGAAACAGCTAGCCTGGCTCTGTCCAAATGTAAAAGAAAAGTCTGCCTACCAGCACCTCTAAAGCTCTGGTTTAGATCTGGTTTGTTTGATCTGCACAAAAAACAACAATTTGCAGTTTCATGGTAGGTAATGTGCCAGACTATTTCTTGGCCGAGACCACTAACTTCCTGGAGAAATAGTGAACTGACGTTTTTACAGTTCGGTTTTAAGCTGTAGCGGTGTCCACCTTTTTTGCAGTCTTTATAGTTTTTATTATTAGATAAGCTACTGACTCCAGTCACATATTTACTGTACTAACATGACAGAGGTATCAATCTTCTCATCTAAACCTCAGCAACAAAGCAACATTTTCCAACTATTCCTTTAAGTTAAAAGTGAAAATGGCCTTATAATGCTATCACATGGCAAATGTAAATTTATTGTAGCTGGCTCTTAAGTCGGTTACATAACCATAACAGCATTTTTAAGTGATGTTGTTGTTGGTGTTGTATTCAAGTGCTGCATTTGTTAATTAATGTCAACACAACTTAAGTTCCACCATAATTTGAAGCTAAATCTGGCAATGTGTTTGTGTGCTATGTTTTTTGTTTTTGTTGTTGTTGTTTTATTGTGTGTCTTTATTTATCTTTATACTCCATCTTGGATGCTGTTAATTGTGTCCACACAGCTGCTGTGTGTGTTAACAGTAGGCATCGTTGCTGTTTTTGTTGCTATGTGCTTGTCTGCTGCTGCTGAATGAACACAATGGAAACACTGGTATGTGTGCGAAGGCAATGAGGTTCATGAATGAGACAGCCCAATGTCATTAGTCTAGTATAACTTCAATCATATGTGTGTGGTTTTAGAGTTTATGTTACCTAGATACTGGGTTATGTGTGTGTGTGTGTGTTTAACAAACCTGTCTTTGTCCTTGCAAACAAAATCTAATGTACAAAATCAGGGAAGTTTTCTATTGAACTCTCATGGTTTCCATAGGTACATACTATATCTTCTTCTTTTTCTATTGTACAGTATAATTATTTTCAGTACAGTTGGTGTAAAACATCAATTCAGATATCCATTCATTAAAAATGTGTATCTAATTCTGTATTTTACTACATGTATATTCCTATTTGCTGTAGACAAATATCAAACCTGGACTTGAGTGCAGAAAATGTTAACCACTCAAACTTTAATCAAGTTTAATTTCTTTGTAGGTTGACATCATTTTACACAAATGTATACAAGTGAGGCTCCATAGCAATTAGTATAAACTGATGGAAGTTATGTGAGGGTTATGTTTTTCAAAGGAAATGGAAAAAATGTATGCTTCTCTGAAAAGTATAACAGATGTTTCAAATATTTGCTGGTTGATCATTTCTCACAATGATCATACTTGATTCATAAACCGTTTCTTTAATGTCCCACCACATTACCAGTCATAAATAAAATCCATATGGGAACACCATCCTTACGCCTGTATGGTTTCTGGAGCAGCGCAGGATCACACACTGTTTAGAAAAGAGTAAAATATTTAGATTTCTGAAAACAGGAGTGGCTCAGCACTGACGACTTTTCGGGGTTAACACTTTAAACTCTGGATTACCTCTATTGCCACTTAGTTTGTCTCTATAGGCTAAATAAAAAGCACCAAAGAGGCTTGTGGTGATATTACTCTGACAGAGACCTTTTATCAAACACCAGATCCTGTAAGTGCTAAGTAGCTGTTTTGTCCCACATACTACCCTGCCTTGATTATGATAAGACCATTTCAGATTCTAAATTAATATTTGTATTTTTTTTAACCTCCATCAGACAGAGGCTGACTAAAAATATCAAATATTGGTGCAAAATGTGTGTTGAAAATGACCTGTATTGTTTGTGTGAAGGGATATAGTGTAGCTATTTATTACAGAGTAAACTGTGATTTTAATTTCAGGAAAGCATTAAACCATGCTTTTCCACCATTAAAAGACCAACTGCATACTATTTATTATTTAAAATAGATTATTTGACATACATCAGTGTGCGTGTGGAAATGTTAACTTTTAAGAGAGCTACATTCCACGACTCCTCTGTCTGTGTGTTGAATCTACAGTTTATATTAACACCACATTTTGCTTTTTGTAATTGTGTCTTTATAATGATTGCTCAATATCTTGCCACACTTAAAGTTTGTGTCTTAGTCATAGCAGAAGGAAAAGTTACTCCCATTATGTCTTTTTTTTAAAAAGTGGAATGAAAGTGGTGGTTTTTCCCTTTGTTGGCATAAATAACAACTTGTATCCATCTTGGCTTAGGTTAAATAAGGAGAATAACATTACTGTAACTCAACCTGTGTTAAATTTAAACACTGCTGGCTCCTGTCTTTTGTTTACCATACTTACTTTAAGCATGTGATACAGTGAAATGAATGAAAATCCAACAAAAAGAACCTTACCTAATGCTGAAACCTGGCTCAAATACCAAAACCCGATACACCGACACCAGCAGGAGAAGATTAACATACAACAGTAAAGTGAAATATAGTGAGGTAAAAGCTACTTTTAACTATTCTGCTCCTTTTCCTCTCTGTGTCTGTCTGTGCTCTTTCGCCCTTCCCTCAGAAATCCTGCCAAACCAGATTCAGCAGCTGCTACGTCATCACACACACACACACACACACACACACACACACACACACACACACACACACACACACACACACACACACACACACACACACACACACACACACACACACACACACAGACTTTACATGCTTTGTCTTGTCAGTTTGCAGGATACAGGGAGACTCCACTGCCTACAAGCCATGTAACCTAACACCTTATAAATAGGTAAAGAAACAGAAACATATGCTTTATAGAGCAGGGAGACACAACACACACACACACCACAGAATGCCTGTGGTGTGTGTGTGTGTAGGAGGAAGAGAGTAGAAAGAGTGAGTAAGAGAGAAAGAGAAATGCCACACCCTCTATGTTTTTACAGAGGCCTGTAGGGAGTTATGCAAATGTATTTTTACAGCGAGTGACAGACTAACAGAATTAAATTAGATTTAAATAGAGTATATCAAACAGTTTCAGTAACTTGTTGCAACAGTTTATTTGAAAGAGTGGCTTCATAAAATAGAATAAATGCTGCAATGTGTTTTAAGTCACAATGTATGCAAGACCTAAAAACATAAATTATATGTAACAAATAAGAACATTTGACAAAATCTAAAGGAGAGTATAATCTTACAACAATGTGTACAGGTGTATATTTATGGTTTAAAACATTGTCGAAAATGTGTCATGCCAGCAGGCTAAAGGTTAGCGTTGAAGCTGTAAATCACACAAGGGGCTTTACTGGAAGACACATTACCAGTGCTGACCCATGAGCAAATACCACCAATGAGGCAATACAGAAAAGTAAGGCTGCAAACCTCCTACACTGACAGAAAATACATTTAAAAATGTCAGTCTGTTGTGTGTGTTTCCTCATGGAATTTGGGTAAAAACTCTCACTGGGTTAAATAACTTTTAAAAACATTCATAAACAGTATCACCCAGTTACATCCTGGTAGGTTTACCTAGTTGTGTGCAAACAGTAGATGGCAGCAATGACTTCAGCATCAGTCTAACTGTTTCAACTTGCCTGCCTGCAGCCTTATAATACCATAGGCTACAGTGTATTAAATAAATAGTACTAAGAAGGGAAGGATTTTCAGTTATGCCACAGGACATTTCATTTGTATTAAGTCACAATGTATGCAAGACCATGCAAAGTGACAAGACAAAATGAAAATGTGAAAGCTGAAAGTGTTTAGAAGCTGTGAATATATAGCTGTATGTGAGTAAAATGAATTGGGATAAAGACATCAAATAAACATGTTTAAAAAATATTACTAAAAAACGTTAGAATTTTCAGTTGTGCCTGGATTGATAAATGTAACATTCAGAAGGTAGAGAACATCGACACCAAAGTAAAGTCAGCTGCATATAAAGCCTGAACAAAACTAAAATATTACATTTGTAAAATAAAGCAACATAATGTGACGCAGGACTGCCCAAGGTGCTCGGGCAGTTATTTTTAAGCCAGCATTAGTGATTTTTTTAAATTCGTCAAACTCGCAGGAGACAGATTGAATAATGCCGGAAATGTAGGGGGTTTGTATACAAACTTAAACGGCCGTGATGTGTATTCTGTCATCCGTTTTATTGTTGAAAGCTTGCGGCCGGAAGTTGCGGTGTTTATTGCGGCTAACTCGACATTTCTGTTCAACATGTCTCCTTTGCAGACTCTTCTCTGTCATTAGAAGCTGGTGGATTTTTCGGGAAACTACTGCGTTTTGTAAGTGGCTATACAAGTGCTGTGTGTTTCACTCCGATGTAGTTACTACTGTCTAACTATTGTTACTCGCAGTCATTTGGCTGTTACTGAAATCCGGCGAATGCTTTAGCCTGGAAGGGTTAGCTTGGTCTTTATTCTGGGATCCTGGTTGTTGACCTGTTTTTACATGACCTGGCTGGCAGCGGAGCCTCTAATGACAGATGGCCTTGTTTATTAGTCTTGTGAGGTAGGTGGAGGTAGTCTAATACGTGCTAACACTTTGTCTTTAACTGGGTATGCTATAACCTTTGTTGTAGTTACAGTAATTTAGCTAACGTTAACAGCCAAGCGGCAACGTAGTTACGTTACTGCTTTATAGGCATAAAATGATTAGCTAACCTAGCTAAATATTGAGCTTCTACGCTGTACTGTAACGTTACCGTTGACGTTGATTAATTACTCGGCAACTTGCAGGTCCAAAATCAAATCGCTGACCATTTATAACGTTGCAGTTTAGCTAACTGAACACCGTAGCTTTGAAACGCTCCGTTATTACACAATGTCACACCAACCAAACTCAACTTACAGTATCTTATGTTCCGTTATGCAGAGATACAAGCTGCTTGGTGTATAATTTTAGCCAGGCTTCAGGAGTTAACCGTTATGTACCCGGGATAGCAACGTGACGTTTGGAACGGGTGGTTGATACTGTTGACGCGCATGCCTCTTAAACACTTAACACGATGCAGGGAGCTATTGAAGTCAGGTGACGCCGAGCAAAATTAACACGTTTTCCTTTACGCAGCAGGTTAGCAGCAAGCTAGCGGGCCGTTGTCAGCCAGGACCCAGAAAAGCAGCATCATCATCAATGGTGTGTCTACATCCCGGAGCCGTCACATTTTCCTGTGTCCGCTCAATGAACTATCTCCTCAGCTCTCATCAAAGTGAGTACAGTACCACGAGTCACTGCAGCACAGTCCCGTCTCTTAATACCGTGCAATTCATTCCTCTGTCTCTCTCAGGCTGCACATGTATGGCGTTAGCGAGGCTCGGAGGGGAGTTTTGCCAAGCCCAGCACCTGCTGCTTATTGTGGACAAGTGAACAGGAGACAACAGCTAGGCACAAACACTGCCATTCACGCACACAGGTGTGTAGTATAAAGGCTGGAGGTGTCTGTATTCAGGAGAAAAAAGAGAAACAAGAAGAAGTTCTCAATTTTGACAGAGTTACAATCCATGGATAGCAGAGAGTAGATCTATACTGAATTAGTGGTGATACAGATACTGATTTAAGCACATGTCCATATAAGCTAGTCGTTTACATCACCCAGTGTTGGCCTATAAAAAGACAGGAGCAAGTGCATGGAGTTTAAAAGAGAGCAGCCCATGCAGAATTAGTTATCAGATAAAACATCTTATTGAGAATAGGCAAGTTGACAAAAAGATCACATTCATAATAAAGTAACAAGCAAACTCCATGTCCTCATAGGTCCTTACTGCCATCCTGTTGAACCCATATGAAGACAAGCCAACCTTCAGCCTGTCAGCTGTCCTGGGGAGTAGGGGAGCCTGTGGTTTTATTCCGGGAGTTTCCTCACAGCTCTTCTCCTCTCCTGCTTTGTCTCTCTTCTTCTACTCCAATTTGTACAAGTCTTCTCTGAATGGGCTAACAGATTTGAAAGAAAGGAAGGACAGATCTTTTATCTGTCTTCAGTTTTTTTTTCTTCTGGACTTTGGGTGTCTCCTCGCCAGTTTTTTTGATCCCACTCTGCTAGATTTCAGTTTTTGTTTTTAACCAAGCCAGTTTTTGTTTTTCCTTCATTGCCAAGAAAAGTTTAGATTTTCTTTCCCCATATTTATTTTCCAAGAAATTTGTCTCGTCTTTGTAGTTTTTTTTATTCAAAATACTTTTTGCCACCAAAGGAATAGAATATTTACAATATTTTCCCATTAAGCATTTATTAGTGAAATTGATTGTAAAGTGGTTTTTCATTTTCTGTTCTGAAGCAGTTTTTCTTTTAATGAAAACATTTTATTTTTTTAAACAATCATTAGACTTTCACTTTGGTTCCTTTGACGACCCTGTCTGTTACTCCATTCTCTGAAGAACAGTACTTTTCTGATCTTTTTTTCTTTATTAACAAACCTTTGTGGGTCTAAAAATGAACCGACCGGCTCCAGTGGAGATCTCTTATGACTGTCTGAGATTCCTCATTACGCACAACCCCACCAACGCACAACTGGGACGGTTTATAGAGGTAGCACACATTTGAAGAATTCATTTATATCCTGTATTTATATATTTATTTATATAGATATATATAGATATATATAGATATATATAGATATATAGATAGATATATATAGATATATATAGATATATAGATATATATATACACACCCCGATCAGCCATAACATTATGACCACCTGCCTAATATTGTGTAGGTCCCCCTTTTGCTGCCAAAACAGCCCTGACCCGTCGAGGCATGGACTCCACTAGACCTCTGAAGGTGTGAATGTCATCTAGCCATCACAATTTGGCCCTTGTCAAAGTCGCTCACATCCTTACACTTTTCCTGCTTCCAACACATCAACTTTGAGGACAAAATGTTCACTTGCTGCCTAATATATCCCACCCACTGACAGGTGCCATTTTAAGAGATAATCAATGTTCTTCACTTCACCTGTCAGTGGTCAGAATGTTATGGCTGATCGGTGTGTGTGTATATATATAAAAATGTATTTTATTTTTTTCATTTATTTCTACAGGAAGCAGTGACATGTGTTTAAAAAATGTGTTCTGATGTGTAGGATCTGAAGGCATATGGAGTAAACACCCTGGTGAGAGTGTGTACTGCTACATATGACAAAACACCAGTGGAACAAGAAGGTGTACAAGTCCTGGTAAGTGACATACTGTAGATACACACCAGAATAAGTCTGCTCATTTACTTACTAACAAAGGAGTCCCACAAAATGCTAATCCTAAATCCAAAAGTGTAATGTACAATAATAAAATGTACCTAATCATCAAACTAAGGAACATAAACTTAATCTACCAGTCAGTCAGGCACGAATGTTCAGCCAGATAACCAAATGCCTCCATAGCTGAATTACAGAGTGGAAAATGGAAAAGGGCATTCTTCCAGTGCAGCTGCAATGAAAACTAGAAGCAGTAGGCATAGCAGGCCATCAGCTGATCGTAAAAGGTTTCTGGTGCAGGAATTTTTAGTCATAGCAACTGAACAATGACCAAGTGAAAATACTATAGAGCAGGGATACTCAGCTTGCTTTGCCTGGGGGCCACTTTTGCAAAATGAGGCCAAGGGCCAGTTAATAAAGAAACATTAATAATATTTATCAGATATCTTGCGGTGCTACCAGACAGGAGCGCTGCACTGAAACTAGCATGTTTTGACTTGTGATGGCGCCTGATATTAGCAACTTTGCATACAGCAATTGGCAAATTGAGCACAGCGGTTTGGTATGAGGTGGGAAAAAAAAGGCAAATCCATCTGTCCATTTTTCACTGAACTCCCTGTTTTCATTGTCAACCTTGCGACGTTTGCTGTCCTCACTCATCTTTGCTGCGAGTCAAATCCAGTTGCAGCCTTGTGCAGGCATCTGTGAGAAGTTTGCCCTCAAGAATTTCTGCCAGGTAGACAGCCCTGAAGGCAAACTCCCATGTGCCCCACACAGGTCAGATGTAAGTGAACTTTTTGCCGAAATCAAGTGTCACCACTTGCACTGTACAGATCGCTGATATGATATGATTAATATGGAACTTTAACAGCCAAGGGACATTATCTATCTTATTTACTAATTGGTATAAACAAAAAAAATTCCCTGTGTGAATCAATTTTTTAAAATTGTGAATTAGAAAATGGTCGGCAGGCTACCTGGCACCCTATTGTGAGCCAGATTTGGCCCATGGGCTGTATGTTGAGTATCACTGCTACAGACGCTTCTTGGAACATTCTGGATCCAGGATATCTTTTTGCGGTACAGAAAGTTCTTGAAGGTGGACTCTGGACATTTAGTCAGTCTAAGCATAACCATGAGCACAGAAATGTTTACATCTGAGGACACGTGGCAACAAATTGATGAGATCAAATAACGACTCGATCTCCCTTCCAGGATTGGCCATTTGACGATGGTTCTGCCCCCCCAGATCAGGTGGTTGATGATTGGCTGAGCCTGCTGCAGACAAAGTTTAGAGAGGAGCCTGGCAGCTGTGTTGCTGTGCATTGTGTTGCAGGACTTGGACGGTTAGTATGCACTTGACACAGGATTTAACATATTGTGTTTATTTTATATATATATATATATATATATATACATATATACATATACATATATATACATATACACATATATACATATATATACATATTCATATACATGTATATATATATATATATATATACATGTATACATATACACATATATACATATATATATATACATATATATATATATATATATATATATATATATATATATATATATACATATATATATATATATGTATGAACAGCTTGTGAAGATAAATTAAAGTCCATTCAGTTTTGGTTTAGACTTTTTTTTTCAGATGCTGATATGCACAAAGTCTGTCATTAGTGTTGTTAATCTCTGTGGCACTAGATTTTCAGAATGCTCCAGTACCAACCTGCTGTGCCACTTTTGTCCTCTTGCCACCAAATTAGCTCTGGTTCTTGAACCGGTTCCGTTCGGGATTCTTGAAACCTTTCAAACCATTCCGCGTTTTGACCAGTTTTAAGCGGAACCATTGTAATCAAGGATGCGTCATCAACGGAGGGCGTTGCACAATGCACAAAGGAAGTAAACAGTAGTAGCAATATGGTGGATTGTATTGATTACCTGCAAGCTTTTGTTCTGTTATTACAGATATTTGTTTTTATCCAAAAAACAAGCATGGACCAACTATTAATGATAGAAGACTATTACCATAGTAGGCCATTGTTGCCTTCTCCATCCTCTCTTTCCAACCTGTAGAATATGACACGCCCGCTGATGTCGTCACGCTTTGCACTTCAGGTCAAGGAAAGCCTGCTTTTTTTGGGTTCCAGCTGGGAACCAACTTTTTCGGGTTCCAAACCAATTTATTTATGGTCGAAATGCTCAGAACGGTTAGGTGCGCGAACTGGAACGGGACCTGTTCCATATTGGTGGAAAAGGGGTATCTGATTAATGGCTATAGGGGCCCAAAGTAAAATTTGGCATTAACTTGATAAAGAGGAAAGCCAGAGCCAAAAGACAGACACAAACGGAGCTTAAGTACTGTTTCTGTGCTTCATACAGGGCAACAGGGCCAGAGGACTGTCGCCCAAACAGATGGTTGTACAGTTTCATGTATTTGTTGTTTGTCCTCAGAGCTCCTGTGTTGGTGGCACTGGCTCTAATTGAGTGTGGGATGGAATATGAAGATGCTGTGCACTTCATAAGACTGTGAGTACAAAACACTGATTCTACTGTTCTCCATTTGACTTGGTTGTACTAACAACTGCTTCGTCTTTTCATGTACCATATTCAGTACCATCCCTGTAACTGCTCACACACCTGTCATTCCTTTTTATATTGTTTTGAGCATAATGTTTCTTTCACGTTGTCAGGAAGCGCCGTGGAGCATTCAACTCCAAGCAGCTGCTTTACCTGGAAAACTACAAACCTAAACTGTGTCTGCGCTCCAAAGATGCAAACGGACAGAGCTGCTCTATACAGTAGGAATCTACAACCCCCATACATCTTCACTGCAGCTTCATAGGAGACTTTCATCTTTTGATGTTAAACAGAAAGTTGACATGTTTAGGTTCATTTCTTTAGTAACATTAAAGACCATTAAATCTATTAAGAAATTCAAAGACCTTACGTCAAAGTTCTGAAAATCTTAGAAAAACAGACAACTTCTGATTTGACATCAAAAATGTGAGGAAAAGTGGAGGTGTTAAAAGTTTTTATTTCTGCTCCTTGGTCTGTAACCTCACCTTAATATGTAGCAAAAACACACTAATACTTTAAAGTGAAACAGAATTGATTTTAACTGTGAGCGTCACTGTAAAATCAAAAGGTAAAAACATTTATTCCAAAGGTTACTCTCTCAGTTCACTGTTACAGGTGCAGCTACAATAAATGCTGTTGATGTTAACAGACGTGTTCTGATTCAAAACTTTGACCCTGGGATCAGACACCACAAATGCTCAATAAATAGTTGGCAGTATGTGCTTTCAGAGGCATGCTGGTTTATTGCACATCAATCCACACAGTGGTTCAGTCAATCTTTCCTCACTGACCAAATCAGTGTCCTGCAGCCACAGTGTGACGCAGATGATAAAGAACTCAGACAAGTTCGAAAACATAAGAAATTTAAAGATTAGAAGTTTTAAAGGATTTAAAAAAATGTGACCTCAGTTTGATGCAAATGTGGTGTATGCTGTATTAAACAACACTACAATCTACCTACCTAGTGTATGTCCCAAGTCAGTGTCATAGACGCACAGTGTGCTTCTCTAGAACAAACTTGTGTTGGCTGTAAATAGATTTGACTGTCCTTCGTAATGTCTCCATGGCAAGGGGGCCAACATGTTAAAAGGTCAGTTGGTGAATGTATGTATAAATGACCACTATAAGGTTATGTTGGATTGTCCTGTTAGCTGTCAAGTGTAAAGAACACAAATAAAATCACCACTAAATAATAAATGCAAATCTTGGTAATTCATTGGCCCCACTGCTCTATAACTTCACCTCATACACAATGTTGAGCAACATAGTGCATGATGGAGTGGCTTAGTCTTCCCACTAATAATTTAGCATAGATTATATTAGGTGGTATTTACGTGATAGCGGTCCAGAATGCACTGTTGAATGATAGTAGGCTCCATGCAAACACATGAGCATTACTATTGCAGATGGTATTAACAGAGTGAGCTTTTAGGAATACAAACATGTAGATCATTTTGGTGCCCCGGTTGTCATCAGTTAAATTTACTAATGGGACAATCTCCTGAATACTGTATGTATACCCATTACAACCACCATGAAACAGGACTGTGGAGCCAACATGGCCGCCACTGAAACCTTAGTGGCCATAGTTCATAGGTCTATCTCTGGCTCTGTACTTACCTAGCTGTCTGGTCAGCTGCTGTGTTTGTAAGATGCTGTTGGTCTTTGTGATGTTATTATTTTTCCAATAGGTTTTATTTTCTTTCCCTGTACCTTTTATCTATTTGTACTTGTTATTTATTTATTGATTCCACAGTGTTTCTTTGTGAAATGTCTGTCTGCTTGAACAAATCTTATTAGTCCTCTTGGAAAATTAAAGTGTTTAGTACCATAACTGTTGCTTGTTGCAGAAACTATTTTGAAAACCCTCCTAATTCTAGTTAAATGTGTCTGTCTGTATTGTGTTGTGAGTTGAGAAAACACGTTGGCATACTTAAATTGATCAAATTCTCAACCAGTATAGTATTGATCAGGTCCACATTGTATACGTAAGTCAGATTACATAATATCTATCTGATCAGAGGTTGACAACGACATAACTTTGGATAATGAAAAGTGGGGGCCATTATATCAGTGGAAACCCTGTTACCTATTCCCAAAAACACATTTTTATTAATATTATATAAATTAAAGGTGGGGTAGGCAGTTTTCCTGGGCAGTTTTTCTTGTCACTGGGCAAAAATGCCATATTAACCGTGCAGCATATTGTAATTCAAGTGATCTGAGAGCAAACCTCTACTTCAGCCCCCCGTCTTGGGGTTTTGCTCGCCTTTTTCAGGCTTCAGAAAATGTAGCCCGTGACGGTAGACTTTAGCCTATCAGGTTATTTCAGAGAGACGGTGTGTTCGTATTGGCTGAGCTACAAGAGCAGATGTGTGTACACGTCCCTTCAGATGGTGAAAACCTGATTCAGTGGAGGAAAATCCTGCTGAAAATCCTGAAACTTGTGATAAATTTCCAATACCTCCTTTGCCTACAGCGGCGTATAGTACAAAACAACATGTCCCGGCTCCACACGGAGCTTCAGGCTGGGGCGCTCTGCTCTGGGGCCGCAAAGCGCTGGAGGGGCATCTTTGAGAAAACAAGTCACGGCAGGAGGGACCGCGGTCTCGGTGAGGCTCACGCCGTGGAGAGCGAGCCCTACGAGGGATACGGTTTCGCAGGGGAACCGACTCTTCTGCTGCCGGTCGAAGTTGTGGGTTTGGTGGGAGGGGTTTAGCGGAGTGATACGAGGCAGCAGAGAGAGAGGCGGAAGGTTTTGCCTAGGTTGCACAGATTTTGCCTACCCAAGCTTTAAGCTTTACAAACTGCCAGGCTGCTTCTATAGCAGTTCCAGGTCACAGTGATTGGACTGCATGTAGGGCTGTAGCTGTAACGTGGCAGCTGCCCCACGTGAGGCTGAGCCTGACCTGACCTCAGAGAACTGTGTGTGAGATAGAGAGAGATTGCCTCTGGCTGTGGTGATGCTGTGCGAATGTGGCTGTCAGGGGGGAGTGACAGCATAACACGAAGCCAATGGACGATTCAAGGTTGCTTGGTTTTATTGACTGACCTGACAGCACAGACGCACATGAACTAACCTTGAACAAAAGAGCCATAGTGGATGAAAACAATACATGTCCATGAATTGGGTTTGAGACTCCATTCCTAAAATATGTATTTGAGGAAGAGAATACAAAACGTTGCTTTTGATCACTGCCTTCTTTCATGTTCATATCTGAGCAGAGACAACTGACTGAATTTCACATTACATGCTGGAGCGGGTTTTCATGACAGATCAGTGAACTGAGAAGAAATACAATTGTATAGGTGGACTTCATAGTTGGAAGAAAGTACAATCTTTTATTTCCCTTATTTGTTCAAGTTTGGTTTTATCTGTAGCTGTACAGAGTGAGAAAACAGTAGAAATTGCAACACTGATGAAGACAACACCATCAACAAAGAAAGCTGCCAATGTCTCTACCAAATAAGACGTTTCTTGGAGTCATTGCAGTTTTATATAGCCCCTCCAAACCAAACAACTTAAACCCCTAGAACCCATTTTCTGTGTAAGTAATGCTAAAAGCGCACCTGGACACTCAGTTGCCAGTTTATTAGGTACATCTAGCTGACAGGTGTTTCTATTATTTAGTCCACCCCATTTATATCAATGAGGGTAGGCTAAGAGAGACACCTCTCTGTATGATGCGTTTTCAGGTCAACAGTACCACAATCTACAGCCTCCAAATTGACCATACAGTTGAATCAAGACCTCTCAAAAACCATTTCAACAAAAACTGAACATTATAACCGTCATGAACAGGGGAATTATTACACCACTGTTGAATTAGGCTGCATTGGTTTTAGCTAGGTGAACCTAATAAACTGGTAGTAAGGGGTAAATGAAAATTGGGAACAATAACTTCTAGTGTAAATTGAGTTCAAATGTTTCCATGTTCAGAGTGTTGGTTGCTCCTGTGGACAGTAGATGGCGGTAATGTCCTGCCAGATAGTGAACTTCAAAATGAAGTCATTTGCACTCAGGTTAAAGTGTTAAAAAAGCCTTTCTCAACCTTTTCAATGTTTTTCAATAGTGTTGCACACTGAATCCATTTCTGTTCACAAGGTTGAACACATTACAACAACAAAAACACTTCCACGATAAAGTCCAGAGTGTCAGACGAATACTAAACATGTCAGCAAGGTTACCACTGTACAGTACTGTACGGTATTATTATGGTTTGTACAGTGTGACTTTGAAATGATCACTGAGAACACACACACACACACACACACACACACACACACACACACACACACAGATGCCTACAGCATCCTTGGCAGCAGAGGACAGCCCTGTGATTATCTGCTCAATATATGACAGCTGAACATCTCTAAACTCGCTGTAAGCTACACAAGCCTGTGTGTGTGTGTGTGTGTCTGTCTGTATTCAATGTCCTATGGAGTCAAAATCCATGCTATCTTTTTTTTTTTTTTTTAAATAAAATATTTATAACTTCAGATGGTGAGATATAAAGAAAGAAAACAAGAGTCTGAAACACAGTGTGCGAGAGTCATACTGTAAGTGGGAACACTAAACTGGCCCAAGTTTGCTTTAATGCTGAAGGAAAACGTTGCTGCTCACACGGCCGAGAGAGGGCGCTCTCACTCAAAACAGCATGAATTAACGTGTCCGGAAAATAGTACTAATTTTTATATTGGCGATTGTTCCACCACCTACTTTTGCTACATGTTGTATTGAACCTGTAGGCTGTTTATCGTGAGGAGGAGGAGAAGGAAGAGGAGAAGGAGGCCGGGGGCAGATGGGAGGGATGATCGGGACGGTGACCCAGTTCACCCCGCAGACCAAACTGGAGGATGAAATCAGTGACATTCTGATAATGAAACTACAACTGGAGTTTCCAGGTTTCTCACGTCCAGTTGTATTTCCTCTCCCGGTGTGAGGGAGACTGTGTGTGTGTGTGTGAGAGAGAGAGAGAGAGAGAGGAAGGAAGAGGGAGGGATTGAAAGAGGAAAGTGGATAGGAGCTGGAGTTTTAGTTTTCTGAGCATCTGGATATCTGGCCCGGACACGCAGGGAGAGAAGAAGTATTTGGATGTATGGGAACTTACCTGAAACCCGAGGAAAAGACCGAAAAACCCGAGTAGAAGAAGAGTGGAGGACAGGCAGAAGACGAGGAGGAGAAAGTTGTTTTCTAACGGGACCAGCAGGAATGTTGCCGGTGAGCTGTCGTTGATGAAATGTATCAAACAGGATATGCTTAGTGGAAAATATACCGTCTCTGCCAACATGTTTTATTAATTATACTGTATAGCTTCAGAGACGGCGACAGTTGGGAGGCTCTTCCAATGAGTCAAACACCGGACACTGAACGATAAGGCGACATTGTTGCCTAATGACATTTTAGATGTATTAATATTTATTGTGAACAGCAACTTTTTTAAAGCTAGTATTGTCATAACTGCGTGATTTCACGTCAGCAGTTCTCAAAGTGATGGACAGGAAAGCAAGGAGCGTGAAAGCCTTTTACAAAAGCATTTTACATTTTGCAAAAGGTAGTCAAGGCAACCAGATTTCAACTGACATGTTTTAAATGACTTTAGAGAAACAAACGTTTCAACAGCAACTAAAAGCCCGCGCTGTGTTCAGCGTCTGAGCTCTATCAATGTACCACATTTAAAGAAAACAAAACCGGAAGTCGTGCGCTGTTTTCAAAACGCATGGCAACATGTAGGGTGCTGTAAGTTTTGAGCCTTTCATAAATAATCCTTCAATAGACAATGAAGGGAAGCCTGCATTGTAACATGGACACAACACGTTTAACGGTGCGGGGTTTTTAAGCGCGCAAAGGATGAGAAAGTTATTGGCTGATTCAGTTATTTCAAAACAAAATCCCCCCAAATCAGAAAGATGTAATTTACTAATCTTCTGTAATCCTCGTAATTCTGGCTGTCGAGGGTGGTTTTAAAATCTGTAGCAACCAGATGAATCTGTGCCACAGTTTTAAGTTGTTCTAAACTTTGCTGCTAGAAGTGAAGTTGTCTGGTAGACTATATGACAATTAGCCTGTTTTGTTAGTTAGAAGTTTTTGCAGACCTATGACATACAGTATATCTATACTTACATATACACTGTACCTACTGTATGTGGCAATGAATATATGCATTTGTGAAAATGTATAAACTCAAAAATTATACCGTTATCAGCGAGGCTTTTATTTTGAAGGTTTCAATCAGAAGTCCTACTTTTCTTCTGGCTGTCTTGACACTGCTGAAAGAGTGAGTGTGTGTGTGGTGCAATTGCTCATCTATAATTGGTTGAAACATTTTTATATTTGAATTTGCAATTGCATTTATATATCATAAACATAAAAATGCATTCATGCACCACTGTTCAGCATGGAATGCCATTTAAAAATAATGTATGAGGTGTGCATGCATTTTATGCAGTTTTCAAATCGTTTTAACAATGTCTTATTGGGAACATACACGCAGTCTACAGTTTGCAGATAGTATAGAATAAGGCTGGAAAGTTTATTGTAAAAATCTCTCAGCCCCTCACAGTCATAATTGCGTGTCTATCTGCAAACCAACACTAAAATCAGTGACTCATTAGTATTCCTATTTCCATCCTGTCAGTCTTCCTCTCTCAGTCTTCCTCTCTCTTTGTCCCTCTCTCTCTCTCACACACACACTGAAAACACTACAGTGCTTTGTGGCTGGGCTGGGCTGCTGTCAGCTCCGAACAATACACTGAAGATATAGAGATGTGTTTACTGTAGAGAGAGAGAGAGAGAAACACTTCTACCTTGACTTTTGACCTCACCCTTTTTTCAGGGAGTTTTAGCTTCTACCAATGTCGAGTGTTCACAGCTTTGTGACTTTCAGCCCTGACTCCCCGTCTGAAAGTATCAACAAGGCTACTTAATTATTCAGACTGCTGGGAAAACTGTAGTGACCCCTAAACCTTTCATACGGCTCTTGTCACAGCTTTGCCCTCACTTCTGAAAACAGCGGGCAGCTCCCATGATTGATGCACCAAATTCAAAACAGAGCATGATATCATCTGGCAAAGTCTTCTGAAATGTCGAGCAGCCAACACATATTTTCCTGGGCGGAGAGCTGGCAACATTGCTGCTACCACTTTCATTTAAAAAGAAAGTGGTCCATGCTAAATCATAATAAATAATATGCTATTTGTTAGCCATGCTAGCAGCATGAATAAGCATGATTAAGTTTACAGTTAACATTGCAGCTGCTGCAGTTAGTTGTTTTATTTTAGTGTAGGTTTTCAACACTAAATAGCTTATGCTAAAAGTAAGTATTAGCAGCCTACTAGGGAGGTACAGCAGACATATTGATGATCTTGTGGTTTGCATGCATTTCTAAAGGATCACACCACAAAAAAGATTTTTGGAAAAGTTTTAAGCTAACTAAAAATGTTGCAAAATGTTTGAATGCATTTATCCTGAACATAAAAATGGTTTCAATAATTCATAGGCCAAAGCATTGGTTTTGGCCAAGTTGGTACTATTTGTTGCTGATTGATATTTTTGTTGGATTTCTGGGGGGTTGTTCTGGAGACGTATTTTGTGGAAAACTTTCAAGAAAGTCCACGAACATAAAGGATTCAGAGACATACACAGTAGGAGTTCCTGTAAACTGTTTCAGAAGTGTACGGATTGTTTCTTTGTCAATGAGCTGGCAGCTCGTGTTTTGCCGGTCACATGCAGTTCCTATAGAGACGGCACTGACTGATGTGTGTGTGTGTGTTTGGGTGTGGGTAGTGGGAGCTGGGGTGTCTGAAACGCAAATCACTTTCAGCTGTCCACTGTGCTCCATCTCACTCACTCACACTCACACACACACACACACACACACACACACACACACACACACACACACACACACACACACAGAGTCAGCTCAAGAACTGCCAACAGGGAAGTTGGTTTGGGATTTATTCCTTTCCACTCTTTCTTGTTTTCATAAGCTTCACACATGAGCTTCAAACCAAGGGAAAACTTTATCTTTTTGATTCTCTCTGTCTTCAAGTATATGTATTTGTTTTGTCAGGACTGTACTCTGACACTATCATTCTGTCATACCACAGGAGTATCATTTTGTTTGTACTTATGGTGTTTAAGATGCTAATTTGCTTCAGAACATGATTAAAGCTCATTCCACTGTTCATTCATTGTACGCTGCTCTGGGTAAAAGTGACAGCGCAGTTCCTAAAGTGTAATTGTATTGTCTTCAGTGAGTGCTACTACATATTTGACTCCATATTTAAGCTTGTAAATCCCTCCAGTTTATTAGCAGGTGTTACTTGAAGCTGCCTCACTGGAAGTGGACAGTACACAGGCAGAGCTATTTTCTCCTCAGCGTGTAATACTTTCCTAACTTTGGCTGCTGTACTGACTTAAAAAGGATGTCTTCCTGTGTGGTATTAGATTGGCAGCGATTTCCTCTTCTCCCACACTGGCTGCTCTACCCTCCCATGATTCATCATTAACAAGTGAGCAGACCGAAATATCAAAGAAATGAAATACAAATTACGTGGGCTTCCACCAGCTGCTCTTAAATAATCTTCCTGATTTCATTTAAGCCTTAAGACCAAAAAGAGTTCAGGTGTAGCTCAAGATCTTGTACGAAGAGATGAAATGAGGAATTTGTTTTTTCGGGACTGTAACAAAACGTATAGGAAGAGCCAGGACAAGGGACTGGACTTGGGAAAGAAAAGCCACTGGGCAGACATAGCGACAGTCTGACAGATGGCACAGACTAAAAACCATTTTCCTCCCAGGAGGGCAACTCTCCCTGAATGGTTGGCACAGCAGGTATAAGCACACTACACCCCCAGCTCCCAGCAGAGCACATCATCATTTAAAATGATTTACTAGCACATACAAAAATCTACAGCAACCTGAATAGTATCCAAGCATAGCCATTACAAAATTCACAGTCACAAAAATGACAGAACAACTGTCATAGTAAGTCACATGCTGTAAATACGACGCAAAAAGGCAATAACATTTTAACATGTAGATATGTCTTCACCATACATAAGTTTTGTTAGAATAACTACAGTGAACACACTCATAAAGTGCCAAAATACTGCAGGGACTTGATGATGATGTTCTGGCCATCTTAGGCTGTATTCAGACCAAATCAGGCGCTGCGGCAAAAACACCAGTCCTCCCATTCATTTGAACGTGGGTAGTGCATTTAGGCTGTGGCGGTGTGAGCCGCAGGGGGCGAAAAGTTTAAACAGAATTAACTTTTGGAGAAACCCAACTGACGTCACGCTGCGGTGGCCAATCACCGGGGGTTTACTATCCATATTCTAAGACAAACCCACATCCACTACAGCAGTTGCTATAAGAGATTAAACATTGATTACTGTGTTAGCATGCAAAAAACTACAGCTTCCATGAAAATTTACCAACGTAATTTACAGTTTACCAACTTATTTAATCAGAACTTGGTTTCATTAAAATTCACCAACCCTTTCTTCTAAAGTTATTTCATTTCCCCAACTTTCTAGCTGTAATCTCTGCTGTCTAAAAGCTTCCACAGCGTTCAGTCCTCTCTGTCCTGCTGTTATTACAGACTTGGATCTAGCCCGCGATGGTCTAGGACCTATGGGAAATGGTGTGTGTTAAATGCCTCTAAAAACAAATATTACAATGATAAAACAATGCAGTAAACAATGATACTAGATCATTTTTAAGAAATTACCGTCCTTATCTACACATATGGAGTAAAACGCACGACATGCTGTTGAGAAAGACTGTGTTCCAAGGCTGGATTTTTAGTTATTAGATTTATTACAAATGTCAATGGGCTTTTGAATGAGATTTTCTTACTTCTGGAACAGGAACTTTGAAGTTTTGGTTTGACTTCAGCTCTCTATATGTTTGTCCTTTCAGTGGGCAGCTGGTGACAGCTGATGAGCATGGTGTCATGCCCATGTGACACCACTCTTAGTATGTCTATAGTATGCATCAGCGAGACACACATTCACTCTGGTCAGTTGACCTTATTTTCCTGCATAAGAAGACAGAAAGGGTTCCAAATGTCAATGTTTTGAAAAAGGGTTAATCAGTTGGGAAATTATGTATTTTTTTTGTTTGAAGTCAATGTGTCTGTGTGTGTGTATGTGTGTATGAATCTGACTATCTCCGCTACAGTGTGTGGTTGTATTGTCTGTAGTGGGTGGAAGTGCAGTACTGTCCCTTTGAAGAACTTGGAAGAACATTTTGTTTATAAAAATTCCAGTTCCTGCACACACACACACACACACACACACACACACACACACACACACACACACACACACACACACACACTTACAAGGCAGTACATCTTATTTTCACAGAAAGTGCTTCTATAACTTAACACTGCTTCTTCTATAATAAACTTAAATGCCTGTTTGGACATTTATCTAATGAGAATTGTCAACCCGCCCCAAAATGTCTGGTGATGCTCAAAATTCCTATTTTTCATTTTCAATTTATTCTGATCAGTGATGTGCTTCTAGTGCAGGGCCATAGTTTAATATGGCGTCTCCAGGCACCAGTTTCAAAGGATTGTGGGACATAAATATCAGTCAGATCCACGCGACAACTAATCTGTGACCAAAGATTTATTATCTTGTGTGTAGGTATGTGTGTGTGTGTGTGTGTGTGTGTGTGTGAGTGTGAGCAGGCGCGACAAAGAGGTCAAGAGTGAAGGGAAGAGAAGAGGGTAAAACAGAAAGAAGAAGAGAGATTAGGACGTTGTTTCTTGTTGAATTGATTTAGTCAGTAGGTACACTGGGCATATTAATGTGATGGCAATAGACAGTAACTCATAGTAATGATATAACATGTCTTCTGGTTCACCTCTCTTGTCCCTCTTGTTTCCTCTGCACTGGCCACTGATTTTCTGTCAATTCCAATAGATGCAATAGAGGGCTCAGTGTGCCTGTTTTGAGCACATGCACCAAACATGTGACCTTGTGTGTGTGCGCGTGTGTGACAGAGAGAGAGAGAGCAAGAACGAGACAGCTCTTCTGCCAGTGTACCTTCTGTGTCCTTTCTGTGTGTGTGTGTGTGTAACAGTGCAGTCATGCTGCAGTATATCAGTGTAGCCTCTGTAATCTCTCCCCTCCAGCATTACCACTGCTGCTTCTGGACAGCTTCACTCCACACCACACTAACCAACCAATACACATCTATACAGACATATCCAGCTAATATTAATGCTGTTACTTGTGCTGATATTTAGTATATAAAGAAGTCATGTTTTCAGGGTTATTTTTAGGTACATTCTTCAAGTCTAGACTTGCTGTGCTGTCATTCAGAATAGTATTAAGACTTTTTCTTGTTCTTTTACAATAACTGTCTGTCAAACATATACTATTAACTTGTTTTTTTTTCTTATTTAAACAATTACCCTGAAGTGTACAATGATGCAGTAAAAGCACAGTTAAAGATAATTACAAGTTCTGCTTATTGTTTCCTACAAAATACTCATCAGACAATTACAGTCAAATAAAAAGCTCATAAATCATTAGTTTGTAAGTAGCAGTTAAACAACGTACCTTAATATGTGTCAGTATTGTGCCATTAATGATTTTGTAAGTGAAGGTGTCAGTCTTCACCCTTAGTGACCTGGTCGGCTCCAGCTCTGCTGGACTCTGAGCTAAATAAAAACGTTTTGGCATTGGGACGTCTGGGACTTTTTTAAGATTTCCCAATTCACTTGTCACATGCTCGAACTAATCAAGAAGTTACCTGTGTAACCATCTACATGTCTGATGGTGTGTAGACTGTTGCATGAAATATTGTACAATATTCTATAAGTGGCAAATGTTGACGTTTGGTGTCAGGCAAGAAAGGTTTAAGGAAGATTTCAGCATTTGTGAGGAAATATTTTTCTAAATTATTTCAGTGATTCAGCTGAGATCAGACGTGACTAGTTGCAAATATGCTGGCTACGTATTAGCTACAAATATATGAATAAAAAGTATGGCAATATATACATTTGAGAACGAAACCAGAGTAAAAGATAAGAGAAATAGACCATACTGTTAATAATTATGAGAATTTTAAAATCTAAATTGTAAAAAGGGATGGATATTTAATGTCAACATTTAAAAAACAATAGAAATACAAAGGTATGTGCAAGACAACGACTGAGTGCAAGATGACTAATTAAAAAATAAATTAAAATTAAAAGAATAAAAAATCTGAAAACAGTATATACACAATATGTAAAATGTGTATTGTACAAGTATTTTAAGTGGTTCTGTGATGACTGTTCTAATGGAAACAGTATTTTGTCAGCATGTTATATTAAGTATTGTTAGAAAACAATGTAGCTCCAAAAAACCACCAGACAATATATGAACATGAACATGTTTATGTTTTTACAGTTTTCAGATAGTGACAACAGATACTATGGGGACAGGCTGATATACATAAGCCTTTCATGGCTGATAGCAACATTTGGATTGAAGCTGCTCACTTTTTTATCACAGTTTGACCATTTTCATGTTGGAAAAGCTTATCCACAGAGTATTATTGGTAGAACGGAACCCTAAAATAGGGCTACTTGCTACACTTATATAGTGGCCAGGAAACTGGTGCAGGTACATGAGGCCTCTTAAGAATTACATTCGAGGCAGATGAGTAAAATCCTCCCACTGGTCTCAAATTGTTTGTATGGTCACACCTCTGACTTAACCATTCTGACAATAAAAATAGAAGCCCCTCCATCATATCAGAGGTAGACAGTGTTGACTGGACCATATCAGATTTATAATAAAAACCAATATCAGCTCAATATCATGGTCTACTCCCACTAACAGGCATAAAAAGTGTCCAGATTCTGTCTAACCTCCCATCATCCTCTCCTCCTCACCCTCTCTCCCTCTCCTCATATTTACTGAAAGCCGACTCCCTCCCTCCCCTCCTCCCTCACTGACACACACACTCTTATACTTGTATTCCCTACCTCTTGCGCGCACACACACACTCTGACATTGGCACATTTCAAACACTCTCTCATACAAAGACATCACTCTCTCCATCTGACACCACTAATGATCTATCTACATATCAAACACGCACATGCACACACGCGCGTGCACACGCGCTGCTGTGTGTGTTTTCGGTCGATGGTTTTCCAATGAAGCGTTTCTTTGGGCTGGCGTTGGAGCGACTGGTGCTTCTGTCTAAGAACCTCAAACTGAGTAAATGCAGGAAACAGAAGAAGAAGCTGAAAACCAGGAAAACCAAACCATTGGTGAGTGACAGACAGCATAGCTTCATTTGAAATATATATATGTATATATATGATACTTTTTCTTATGTAGAAATACTTTTACCAACACAGTTGGACAAATTAACATTACAGTGATAGGCACAGTATGTTAGAAAAGCACAGATTTTGGGGGAGCGTACTGTTGTTTAGCATCAGGCTGGTGCAGAGGGACCCAGGTTGGGGTTTCGGTTCAGAGGATGTATGCCAACCACTGTGCCATCCTGCCACCCCCCACCCCCCTAAAATGAACACACTGTGTTGAAATGACCTGGAGTAACTAATGAAATGAGCATAGGTGTTTTTTTGTGTGGTTGTGTGTGTTTTTTGGCAGCAGACAGATTACTGTTTGTCACTCTTGCCTGCACAGGGTCTCACTCTCTTTCATTGACTATCTGACTGTCCCTCTCCCTCTCTAATGCCTAAAATAGCCAGAGTCACTCCATTCAGCACCAGAGGCCATTTAGGAACCACAACTCTATCTGCCTCTGTGTGTGTTGTTTTTTGTGAGTCCTGTTCACTGATAGACAGAAGGAGGTTGTCCTCCCTGTGAGTTCATCATGTTCAAATTTACATTGATCAGATCTAGTATGCACTTGTGTCTTAATTTGGTATTTCACATCACATACTGTCCAGTCCATCTTTTTTAAAGGCCTTTCCAGTGCTAACTATTCACTGTCTTAGACTGTTATTATGTTCTGTGATGTTTTCTTAAGGCCAGTTCAAACCAAAGATTTATGTTGAGACAAACCGTTGCAGGAAAAGTTGCAGCGCTGTGAACTGGCTCGTCTCAGCTCGACTCAAGCCGGCTGATGGCGTCGCCTGCGACTCAGCTTGTCAAGTCGCCAGCGGCTGGTTTTAGAACGTAAGGCACGTCACCTGTTTCAACAGTCAATCAGCCTGTAGAGAAGTCAGCTGGTCATCTCGACCCGCTCGTTTTTTTAATGTTTTTGCCGTTTCATCAATACTAGAAATGCAACTGTGGCAAGTAACTCACTATCACTATCCTCATTCATATTTTAAGATGCTACAGATGATATCCAGCTACAAAAATTCCTGAAAAGCCGGCAGTCAGAACGGAAGTACAGAGAGTTGTTGCTATGGACTGTATATAAAGATGGTTGACAGGTCTCCACTTCCTTCCACTGTACAAAAATGAAGCCAAAATATCCCGGATATGGGCGCTGCCATCTTACGTGGGTGACATCATTTGTCACAGTTGCCAATCATGACCCACACCCCCTTTTTATAGCATCAAAGTTATCAGAAAAATGAACACTTGAACAAACATCAGCGTGATAAGAACTACCTAAAATGACAGAAACATCTCTGGGAACATTTTATTTGACGTGTACTTTGATTTTTCAGTTTGTCCCATGTCCCGTCCGCTAACATGGAGGGGGCAGGATTTATGACCTATACTGCAGCCAGCCACCAGGGGGCGATCCAGATGTTTTGGGTGCTGGCATGTCGTCCATCTTTATATACAGTCTACGCTATGGACACGATACACCGTCTAGTTGCACTGGTGTAAACTGGCAGGTTTCAGAACGTTACAAGTAGTTACAAGTTTCAACTCATCGCAAATCTGAACTAGCCTTTAAGCATCATATTATAGTTAGTTCTTCAGACATGACAGAAACCCAATTTGCTGGTAATGGTAGAGTAGCCATCAAACTGCACTGTAAGGTTTGGTGCTTTGGAAAATCTGGCCTGCTTTTGACCTATATAGTCTGGTCTATCTATAGAGGGTTTTCAGGTGATATACTGTAATCTACACTGTAGTGGCCATATTGAAAGTCCAAAGTGGGTGTAAACAGCAGATTGGGTATCTAAACACATAAATTCGCCATATCAAGACAACTCAATAGGCTCTTTTCACAGAAGACATTTTGACATGTCACGACAGGAAAAGAACAGTGTAAATAATAAAATGAATTAGGAGGAATTCCATTTAGCTGCTTCAGTTTTGGGACCCTTGTGTTGTGCATGCTGGCTCACTGTCACACTGTCATGGCTTACTGGGGCACAATGGAGCCATCGTTAATGTTATTAGTAACCCATGTGCTTTTTCCTGCTATGACAAGTCAGAATGTCTGCTGTAAACATGGTTAACATGTTGTTTTTGAAATGAAATAGTTTGAAGTAGGAGAAGGAATTTGTGTTGAACTCCTTTAATGATTACTAACACCTGGAAACAGTATAGTAATAAATCAGAACAGATACTAAAAAGCAGTGAATTTTTGACTGAGTGGAAACTAGAATCCGGCTCCTTCCCCTGGCTCCCCCTGTCCACATGAAGTGTCCTTGAGCATTATACTGAACCCCAAAATGCTCCCAATAGTTAGGCTAGTTTTGCATGGTAGCTCTGCCACTATTGGTGTGTGTGTGTGTGTGTGTGTGTGTGTGTGTGTGTGTGCATGGGTGAATGAGAGGCAAAATGTCAAGTGCTTTGGGTAAAGGGCTCTGTGAATGCAGTCCATTTACCAGTGAAATGAAAAATGTCAGAGGGTGTCCAGTTCAATGACCTCAGGTTTGATTCTTTGCTTTTTTGTCATTGATGTAATATTGCTGGCTATACTCAAACTCCAGCGCCAAAAAATCTTCTGGGCTTGTGTGTTTCAGAGAATAAAACCACAGTAGGGGCAATATTTTTTGATTGCCAAGTTGTGTTTGTGTTCTACGTTCATGATAACCCAGTAGCCCGTTCAGTTCTGAGAACTCCAGAGTTTAATAAAGATGTGTAAAACACAGTTTGTTTTGCTCTCAGTCAGTTATACCCAATATGTTTGACACAGTTTGGTTTGGTAGAAGATTAACACAGGTTGTTGGTCACTCAAATGAGTGTTTCTAATGAAGTTAGAATGAAGAATGTTACTTTTGTGCTGGTTTTCCCCAAGAGAGGAAAGTTTCTCGTGTCACACTAACCTGCATCTGGAAATTCAGGTATCTAAATCTTTCTGGCCTAATTGTTACACATTTACTCAGTATTTAGTCATTCATTATAATTGAACATCTGATGCTGCAGCTGACCTCCATGATGGTGCCAGATATTAGAACATTGGTAGCACCCTGAAGATACCATGAAGAAGTTTTCCCTGTGTGTTACCATCACACCACCACTTTTTGTTCTGCTACTTTCACAAGTTCATCTGCAATACAAATGATGACATCTAAATGATGATCAACTGCGGAGACTCTGCTTGTTGACTGAGTTCTCATCCATGCCATATTTTGAGTATTTTGATGATATCTGCCTCAAATGAGAAAACCACTCTGATTGATTTGATTATACAAAACACTCTTTCATCTCGGCCAACGGTCCTTGAGTGTAATGAATGCTGTTTTTTTACCATATGAAATAGAAACATCACAGCCCTTGTGAGGCTACGATTAGCCTACTCTAAATGGTTGGTGGACTAGTAAAACCCCCCTACTGTGTTTCGCAGGGTTTCAGGGTTTGCACATGTGTGCGTGTGTTTGTACATGCGTGTTTGTGTGTGTCTAATCCAAGCTTTAGCGAATGTGTCCCTGCTCAGTCTGTCTGCATGCAACCAGAGATTACTACACATGATCTGGGACAGGTGTATAGAATACTGTGGATTAGTGTACAGTATATATTTTGAGTGTGTATATGTGGGCAGTGGACAACATAATTTGTGTGTGTGTGTGTGTGTGTATGTGTGAGAGAGAGAGAGAAGGCAACATTGAGATTAAAAGTGTATCTGTATCTGTGTGTCTGTGTGTTCCTATCCCAGATTACCCTAAATTTATGTTTCAACTGCCGACTGACTATCTGACATGACATCACCGGTGACATTGCCAATGACATCACTACAGGATGTCCTTTTCTGATTGCTATTTTAATCTTTTGGACGCAGAATTTGGGGGATTTGATAAAATGATTTCAGAGGGGATCATTACTGCCCAGCTGATACTTTGAAGTCTTTTATTGCTTTTTCAGATATGTTAAACCAAACTAAAAGCTTTATTGTAATAATATTGGCAATATTATACTATACTTTACTCTATTAGTCTAAACTAAACTAACTAAAGACTTGGTCAAACCTAATTTCCGAACCTTTCGGACTAAGTATGGAAAGATAAGATCAATTCAGTTTTGATTTTATTAAATTTAGATGAGGTTAATCCTTTGTCCTGAGCCCAGAGGGAATTGAATGCGTGTGTCTGTGTGTACACAAGCAGTTATTGATAGGTAATTAAAGCTGTGATCAATGTGTTGTTTGGTCAGATGGATGTCTGTATCGTGTTACAAACTGCTGCTATCAGTAGCTGTTGAACGAAGTCTGCTTCGTTTCCCTTCCCAGAGATCTCAATGGCCTTCTTGTCCCTTGACATTAACATACGTTGTATCTTGTTGTCTTGTTAAGATTTAATTAGATTAAATTCACATCTGCAGCTCAGGTTTCTATGTTGCTATCCAGGCCAAGTTGCCTTGAACCACCTGGATTTAAATGGGCTGTTCCAGTTTCTCTTGGTCCATGTGGATTGGCGACGCTCTGCATTCACACACTTTGTTAATGTGTATCTTCAGCTGTCTGCAGAGGTGGTTTATTTGAGCCAATCTTCACTGTCTTTGTGTTTTCACCTGCATTTTCCACTTTACTCTGAATTTAATCACTCTCTGATCAACCAGGTTCCTTCTTATGTTGAGATAGGAACAGGACTGAGTAATTTATCAGTAGTTATCATTGGCAACGTGTTGATTGATGGGTTAGTTAGCTAAATTAATCAGTTAGTCATATCTGATCACAGTCTGTAATCAGCAGGAAATAACTCGTCCATTGCGTCCATATTCCTGAAATGGTGAGGTGGTAAATGTTAAGATGTTTTAATGACATTTAACATGTTGGTTTCTATGGTTACAGGTGATCCTGACGGTGTACCTCAGCGACACACAGCAGATGCTAACTGAGGTCCCAGTTACTCCGGCAACCAGAGTGATTGACGTGGTCGAATACTGCAAGGAAGCCGGCGAGGGGGAGTGTCACCTGGCTGAAATATGGAATGGGCACGGTGAGTCCATCCGTGTTCCATCCACGCATCTACATATATATGATTAGTAAAGTGACATTTTAAACTTATTTGAAACAATTAAAACAAGGCAGGAATGGTAAAAGACAAGACAACACAGATTAAAAGATTATCAGCAAGAGGCCATTTTAAAAAGTCAGCCATCTATGCAGACGATAAACTGTTATACTGTATATATAAATAACATGGTTTTCCATGAGCATCCACCTTGTAGCATCGGCTTTCTGCAGCATGTGAGCTCATCTGAAGCCTCAACATAACAAGTCACCAACAGACTACTAGGTGATGATTAGAAGAATTAAACTGATATGATTCTAATCTGGTATTTAACACACACTGAGAGGTGGTGGTGCAAGTCTGATAATATATCCACATATTCCTCATTTGGTCTGTTGAACACTAACGTAGTGAAGCATGAACCCACTGAAGTTCCATTAACACAGTATGATGATGATAATTATTAATATTGTTATTGTTGTTATTCTGCTGTTTTCGCAGTAGCCAGACCTGTATTTCTATACACATATGAACACACACCCCATGTCCAATACTTATATAATTACTATTGCCACCCTCTCGACAGTCTTTTGAGCGTTAGAGTATTCACATGATTATAATCTGATATTATGTGACAGGATAATCACAGTGCCCAGATTGTTTGCTTTGAAGCTAATTATAAACAAAGTCAGACCTGTATCACGGCTACAGCTAGTGAAATCAATAGAGTGCCAAGTGCCTACTGTATACTGTATGCCATTGTAAACTTGAATAGACCGCTCCATCACTTGCAGACACTGAGGGCTTCTGTGTCCGTTAAAGCATGGCCTACATTTGTTCAATCATAGCTGTTGAAGTAGTGATCCACATAACAACACAGTGTGTTGGTGTAGCACTGTGGTGTGACTGAGCGGTCAGGCTATAAATGGCTCTGATACTATACTGTTTCTTAGAGGGTGACACTGTAAAGCAGCACATAATAAATGGTGTTGTGTCAAAGTGTTGCTGTGTGACGAGAGGCCATGCCTCAAGGCCACAACCGGCCTCACGACTGGTGTGTGTGTGTGTGTGTGTGTGTGGGCGCTGAGTCTGTGTGTATTATTAACTATGGATTTGATGTATTTTGCTGTGACTAACCTTTCCTTCTTTTACATTTTTTTCTGCTTTAATCATATGAATGTGTAAATAATCACAGATATAATTGATGAGTTTGAGTTATAGAGAAATAATATTAATAATATAAATACATTTTTACAGTGTCAGCCAGTACAGAAACCCTTTGACACTTGGACATGTCTTTGCATTAAGACATAATTTTAACCATTTTAGAAAGATAGTAGGTTTCCAGTTTTGTTTTAATTTTCTGTTCGATGGGTTAACCCTTTGTTTACATGGTGATCATAGATTAAGCCTTTGAGAATAGGAATAGAAACATAATTTTAAGCTTTGCAGTGTTAAAGTAAACCACTTAACATCCAGTTTCCTTTTTAACTTCCCCTTTAAGTAGCTTTAAAGCTGCAGTATATAATGTTTACACTGAGTGAAACTGTCATTTTATACATCATTTTATACCGTCATTTTATTTTCACAAAATTCAGCTCGACTTCTTTGGCATCTTTTGGATCCACACTAGAATTTAAAAATGCACGATGTTTGGCTGCACAGCATGAGTTTGTATTGACTGACCTACTGGCAGGATGGTGGGATGGAGTTAATAAAAACATAGAATCATAGAAATATAAAATCAAATTCATCAAAAGGAGGAAAATAATTGAAAGGTCATTACATACCTGATGAGTTTTACTAGACAATATAATGTTAGCCAGCATAAAATGGCAGAAAAAGAGGGAATATCATATAATTTTATTTCAGACAAGCTGTATAATTATTGACAGTAAATGTGAAAATGTGGAGTATTGGTAATTGAATGTATATAATTATCTAATTTATGAATCATCTCTTCCCAGCTTCTCTCACAATAAGGCACACTCGCGCAATAGCTTGGCTAACGTGTTTTTTTTCACCCTCTGTCTCTTCTCAGAGCGAGTTCTCCCTCAAGAGTTGTTATTGTTGGATCTTCTCCAGCAGTGGGGGGCCAGGAGGCCGGAGGTCAGCTTCTACCTCAGACACTGCCCCTCCTGGACCCAAGGTACAGCAAAACGAACACACGTACATGTCGATTCCAAACTTACACGAGTTGACTTGCTGACGGAGTTTTTTTTTTTTTCCAGTATTGAGCGTCATTCACTCGCATGTACAAAACACACAAACAGAGAGAGTTAGTGGTGTGCATGAGGTTTTAGAAGTGAGGTCAGGGGCTTGGTCAGTAATTAGCCAGATAAGATGATTAGAGTTACATAACATAGACAGGGCAAACATGAAGGGGAGGGGGGGCAGAGATAAGGACAGAAAAATGTGGTTGCAGAATGTCAGATGATATTCAGCGCTCAGTGCTTTGTGAAATCACCTAAACCAAAATGGCCACGGTAAATGGTTTTCTCTGTCAAACAAAGAATGAATGAATGATTGTGTAATATTTGTGCATGTTGGTGCCCAGAGCGTACAACAGCAGGGTTTCCGCTGTAATGGCGTCACTGTACTGTAGCACTGGTGTGTTTTTGTGTCTGTGTCTGCTCCCTGCAGGGGCAGGACAACCTCACCACCTGCTGGTGCATTCCCACCCCCACCCCCCTTATTCATTAAAAACATAATTATCATTCATTAAAATCTCATTATTATCATATGATGGTGAACTGTGAAGTGTATTCTGAATAATAAATTAATCATAACACTTATTTTGCCAACTTGGCCGAGTCATAGAGGCCATTAAGGTTTTCATGTGTGTGTTTTGATAGTAGATTAGTATCTGTATCTAAACCTTTTTATCTATTTTATCTCATTCCTATTACATTTTAGCTCAAGTTTCTATCCCTGTCATTTTCCATCCAGTCACAGTTCATATGCCAGCAGATCTGTAATAGGTTTAGGAGCAGCAGTGGGGTAAGATCTAGAGTCAGATACAAAGAGCAGCATGGTCCCTCTCTGGTAGACACATGGTGTTAAAATGAGGTTTTAGAGGTCAGGGGCTGACCTCACCTCTAATAATCCTTTGACATACTGAAATCTAATGTTTTTAACTAGCTACAGGCATTTTGTTAGCGTTTCAGCCCTTGGTTGCATATTGTGGCGGCGACTGTTTTCCCCTCTGGTGGGCGTGGTTTTCAGAGTATGACGTGTTGCGCTCTGTCTCTATGAGGAACTGGCTGGTCGACGCCCTCCTGCAGCAGCCAAACTGCCCCTGCAGTCTGCTGCCAACTTGTGTTTGGCTCTTCACCTATTATCATAAAACAACTTCTTAAACTAGCCAATTGCTCTCCAAGGACCAGAGCAACACTGTTACCCTAATGTATTACCTCCTCCCAGGCTAACATCGTCTGCCCTCTGTGGCTTATTGAAGGTGCCCGTGGTGAGTTTGCTCCTCCCACACAAGGACACCACCATCCTCGTAGAAGCTTACACTGCTTTCCCACATCACCAAATAATCAGCCCTGCAATGGAAAGTAAAATGTTCTTATTGGGATGGAACAGAGGGAATTAATTAGTCATAAGTGAATCCAAGCCCACCACAACTAATGATGATGTATTTCTCCCTGTTTCCATAAATGACTCTCGATTATGAACATGCTATTTTAACCGTCCTAGTGTGATAGCTTCTCAGTTAAATATACAGTAATTAAATAACTGTTCAACTGAATGTAATTACTGTTTTAAGTTCACTGTTGGATGTAAGATAGTATTTCATCTGCTCAATTGAATGCTAAGTACTGCATTAACTGCTCTATTGACTGGAGGTGAAACTTGGAGCTGGCTGGGATTAGCCCAGATTAAACCTGTCTGGTAGAATTAAAACGAATGTTGCTATTTATAGATTATACACAGAGAGAAAGATGGAGCTAGGTATAGATAAGACGGGGGAGATTCCACTTTTTTTCTCTCCTAATTTAACGTGTTTTAGCTTTATCCAATAGCATTACTTTTACAATTTCTTTAAGATGATTAAGAAACCTATAGGAATATACTGTGTATAAATAGCCTGTGCAGAATCAGCTTTGTTGCAACACCTTGTCCTCTGTATTTCAGTGCTGTTCTAGCAGGCAAGTTGCCAACAACATCCTCTACATCCTTAGTAGAAATAAGAAAGACTGAATATAAATGAGGACAGAGCTAAGAAGGACACATAAACATAATAACACTGACACTTTCAACACCAAAATACATTGTAGAATACTGTTGCCAGTCCATTTAACTTTGAGGTAAGGCACACACGGTTGAATGGTTAATTAAGGCCAAGGTCTGTCTCTCTCTCTCTGTGGGTGTGTGTGTCAGTCACATGTTCAGCAAAGCCAACTGACCCCTGTCCATTTCATTTTGTTTGAATTTCATTATCTCTGCTCAGATATCTTTTCATTGTTCATTTATATGCAGGACGTCAGCAGCCTTTGGAGCAGAGCTGGACCACAGAAGCAACAGAGAGCGCTAATGATAGGGTAGGTGGACACACACACACACACACACACACACACAGGGGCTGGGCTGGGCTGGGCTCAGGGTGCAGGACGGGCTGTGTCATGCATCTCCAATTAGCTCAATCTCAACATCCAGGATCTACTGTGCATATAACAATCTCTACACTACAACACGTAATGATGTTGTCGAAAGCTTCACTATACTTCTATGGTCTATCTATGATAAAGGCCTGTAGCTGGGTGTGTGTGTGTATATATTTGCCAAATACTGTTATATCCCTAAACCTTCATGTCCAGAATATCAGTATCTTTTAGCCTTCAAAAACCAATATTAATCAAACCCTCTGTTTTACCTTTGAGATAGGTTAAACCTATTGCTTACACAAGCCCCCCTAAAGCTGCACATACAAATGATCTTTAAAAGAACGAATATTTGCTTTCTTGCTGGGAGTTGATGTGAAGATCGTTACCACTTTCATACCTGTGCCTTAAATGTGAAGCCACAGCGAGGAGTTAGCTTAGCTTAGCATAAAGACTGGAAACAGGGTGAAACAGCTAGCCTGGCTCTGTCTAACGTTAAAAAACACCCGCCTTTGAAATAACCCCCTGTAAATCCGCAAGCTGACGTTTTTACACACTTGTATGGATAAAACAATGGAGATATGACGTGCTAATTAGTGAGCTTTAGAGGTGCTGGTGGGTGGATTTTGTTAATTTTGGACAGAGCCAGGCTAGCTGTTAACCTGTTTCCCAAAGCATCGAAATATTCCTTTAACACATTTGTATGCTGCTGGTTGTGATATTTGGCAGACTTCAAATATAAAGTGTTACAGGCACTGATAAAAATCCAATCCGGTCTGCAGTCAGACAATGGTGTTTGGATCTTTAGATATCCTTAAGACCAGGCAAATTGAATTTTAGGAATGAAAATTCAAAATGTTTTGGTGCGTGTATGAGTGTGTGAGTATTCACACATTTACAGTACACTGCATGTGCACGGTTGTGTATTTGTCTGTGTGTGTAGTCTAGCGGATTAGCCCACGGATTAGTGACAGTGATGATTATAGATCTACCAGCAAGAACCATGTGAAAACACACACACACATAGTATTTACTCCATACAGTATAATTACCGTATATATATTTACAGACAGAGAGAAAAAGAGATTAAATGGGAATTAGCTATTTGCCACTAGCTTGACTAATTGCCGTTAGCTAACCACGTTTTGTTTGCTAGCTTGCTTGTTTTGTTATCTTCCCTCCAAAAGAATGAGTCATATAGTAAAAAGAGCGTCTGACCTCATGCTAGCAGCTTATTATTTATCACTAACAGCTATTTTCAACCATGTCAGCTATTGTATTTAACCCCAGACTAGACGCTTGCTTTGTACATGTTGGTTAGGCCTCGGTTAGCCAACCATGTTTGCGTGTGTGTGTGTGTGTGTGTGTGTGTGTATCTGTGTTGGTCAGTCTGCTGGTCAGCCTGTGTGTGTGTGTGTGTGTGTGTGTGTGTGTGTTGGTCAGTCTGCTGGTCAGCCTGTGTGTGTGTGTGTGTGTGTGTGTGTGTGTTGGTCAGTCTGCTGGTCAGCCTGTGTGTGTGTGTGTGTTGGTCAGTCTGCTGGTCAGCCTGTGTGTGTGTGTGTGTTGGTCAGTCTGCTGGTCAGCCTGTGTGTGTGTGTGTGTGTGTGTGTGTGTGTGTGTGTGTGTGTGTGTGTGTGTGTTGGTCAGTCAGTGAAGGTAGGATTAGCTTGGTCCCATGACATAACCAGGCTAAGAGGATTATTAGCTAGCCAAACAGCTCCTCCTCCTCCTCCCTCTTCTCTTCCTCTCACCTCACGCACTCCTTCACAGTTGTCTTGAGGTATCCGTCTTTCTTCGTCCTCTACCATTTGCATTTGGTTTCAAGCAAAAACAAAGAGTTTGAGACAAGACAGGAGCGAGGGGGTGAGTTCTGGGAAATGTGTTTCTTTTGTGTGGGTGCGTGTGTGGCAGTGTCTGTGAAGCTCAAACCGTGTGTGTGTGTGCGTGTGTTTATACTTTCTACCCACCTTACACTCTTTTGCCTTCTTCTCACATCATCTTGTCATACATAACAGAACAACTGAAAAACTGAATATAGGACTCAGTGTAGAGGTGACTTTGAAATGTGTTTTTGTGCGTGTGTGTGAGTGTGTCAGTGTGCTTTACTTTCTTTTCCCTTTATGTTTCTTGAAGTTGCTCTGACTTTGTTCATGATCCAAACTACACACACATCACACTCACACACATTGGCTGACTGCCTGTCAAGCAGTTTGTCTATCTGCCATGTGTCAGGCCATGTGTTTCTATGTGTGTGTGTGTGTGTGTGTGTGTGTGTGTGTGTGTGTTAGTGTCACAGAATCAGAGCACAGTGTGTGTTTAGGTCAGTGTGGTCTTGTGAAAACTGGATGCTATGTGCAGGCAAGGTGTGGCTTCTTTTGGGCATGTGTGTCTGGGCCTTGACAGTGTCATTTTGCCAGTGTGTGTGTGTGTGTGTGTGTGTGTGTGTGTTACTGAGAGATGTGGATACATGACTCCAAATCAGGGTGTGACTCTTGGCTCTATATAATCATATCCAAAAGCTCTCACTTACTTACTTACTCACACACACAAACACCCACAGACACACCCACCAGATGCCGTTTCTTCCCACAGAATGATGTAAAGATGACAGTGCTGACATTTGTGTATGTGTGTGTGAGTGAGAGAATGAGATTTTTTTTTGTGTACAGCAGTTTTGGATTTGTTATTCATCACTCATTTCAAAACTAATGTCATTACTCATTGCAGCAAAATGTATTTTTAATATTACTTACACGACTCTGCAGACTTTTACTCAAAAATGTAGTAGGGATACTTTCACTTTTTTTACCCCAGGCCCAAGGGGTGGCATTCTCGGTGGGTTCTTGGTAAGTCCACTATTTTGGTTCAGATTGAAGTATCTTGACAAATGTATTTTACACAGGTATTCATGGTCCCTAGAGGATAAATTCCAATTATTTTGGTCATCATGTTTTCATCAACACCACCAATAAGTAAAAATGAAAATTTCCAATTCTAATTGAGAGGTTTCCTAGCCACGTGATTGTAAGATATGTGGGAATGTGAGGGGTAGGGAATGAACCAGAATGACTGTGAGCTAATGAGGAGATCAACGCGAGGAGTTGTTTTTGTGCCTTAAACTGCACAAATCACGAAAGTTATTCATTAATTTCCCAAGAAGGAAACTTGCGTGTTTGCTCAGAGTGCATAATTAGCTATTAGCATCTAGTGGATTGGTCAGAGCCCAGCTGGATTTTAATAAGGTGGTGGATAGATTTGCACAGAAAATTGTGAGGAAGAAACATTTGCTTTAAGGTAAGACAGCTCACAATGTTACTGCGTGTCTATGGTTGTCTAATGAATAGTGCAAAAGTTTAACAGGCTCTATGATCAATGCTTTGGTGATGATTTCGACGTGTTTAGAGTTTCAGTGTGAGACTTGGTGACTGCTGATAGATCTAGCAGACTGATGGCTTTGGATGAAAAATACATCATGTTGTCACGCTTGTAGGTGTGCAGTCTCTCTGAGCTTTTGCACGAACTCAGCTTATCTGGCATAAATCTAGAGTCTGGTATATTTTGATAGTGAACAGCAGGAAGTTCATATATGCTAACCATACTAATATCCAGAATGAGGGCGACGTCTGTGCTCTTAATTTGTGCAGGCAAACAGCAGGAATTTCATACATTCTAATGGGAAAAGAATACTAGTTACCTGTGTGAGGGGGCATAATTTAAATTTCCCACCCCAAGTCCGAGGAATTCTACCTATGACTGGCTAGTGCTCGTTGCCTCCGCTGGTCAGGTTGGTTAAGATTAGGGTAAGGGCTGACATGGTTGTAAAAAAACAAAAAAAACGTGCGAGGGAGCCTTCTGTGCTCTTAACCTGTGCTGCCCATTTATGATTTGGCACTATTTGCAGTCTTTGTCTAGACTGGGATCCACTCATAGCTAATTTCTCAGTTAGTGCTGCCAGTTGCTGCCGTTTCTCACTGGAATTCCATGTGCCACGTAGCTAGCTAGATCTGACAGATGCAGGAAAAAAGTTTTGAAAACTTGACGCCGCATAGAGATTTACTTCTAAGAAGTTATTTTACTGGTTTCCAGCAAATTGTTTGTGAATGGGAAACCCATCTTTGACATTCCCATCAGCCTCAGCTGTACAGCACCTAAGATCACCCTCACAGAGCTGCTAGCATGGCTGTCGACTCCTAGCCTTGTTTTATGATTTCCTATCTAAACCGGCTTTATCCTAAGGGGGGACCTAGTAATTGTGAAAGAAAAACAAAAAAAAAACAAAACAAGGTGAGGTGGCATGTGGTTTTTGGATAACTGGATATCTTTACTGTATTATTATGGAAGAATGTTACATATCACTTGCAGAGGAGCTGTGTTTTCCTGTGTGTGGGCTGGCTCGGTCAAACAGCAGTCCTATCCCAACATTCCCTCCTTCCCCTCCCCAAGACAGCGTCCTCTAAACCTCGCCCCTAACCTCAGAGCGACCACAGGGACGTCACACACTCTGAGTTAACACATGCACGCACACACACACACACACACGCACACACACACAATGGAGTCTGTTGATCCAACCATGTGTAACTCTACCCCATCCAGCTGTGTGTGAGAGAGCACTGCTGAGGGATATATTAAGAAGTTAGATGTGTCTTTGGTGTGTGTGTGTGTTTGTGTGATCTTGACATAACACACATGTCAGGGGTTGTGTTGATGTAGATTAAGATGAATATTTTCACTGCATGTCATCACTAGAAATGCCTCTGCAGGTTATATGATAGTCTGGGTTCAGGGACGTCGGCAGACTTGAATCACTAGATGTGACAAAAGTTCACGTTGGTGATGCTGTGATAAAGGTTTGACTACTATAAATATCACTTGAAATGATGTGTTAAGATTTGTTAGGATTAAAGTATTAACTAAAGGTGTTGAATCTTATCAGTAAACATTAAAATTCTATTTTAAAAGTTTTTGGGAACTATATAAAAATGGAGGAAATATACAGGAAGTGTTGAAAGATATGTTCTACATTTTCAGATTGGTTAATGCTGTAGTCCGTGTTTGGATGAAATCTGGGTGGCCTTGTGTTGCACCAGAAGTGAGTATTCCCTAAATCCAGCTGGTCGTACTGATTTTGATCCTGAATTCTGCTGAAGGTGTTCACCGTTGGCAAGCTGTCAGTGGTGGGGTTCAAAGATGTGACCTTTCAGTTACAGGATGGTCTCTGTAACCAGCGGGCCACCCTGCTGTGTGAACGTCAGTCGCTGGAGCGGCTCTGATAACAGAGTTTTCCCCTTTGGGCCGGTCGGGGCTGCAGGAATGTCTGAAGGCTGTTATTGTAGATTAGGAGGAATATTTTTACTGGAGGCGTACAGCAGATGGGAAGGGGATGGGTTTCATTACTGATGGGACCTGTGATCAGAACAACGTGTCTGTGTGTGTGCCTGGTATATATGTGCATAAGTCTGAGAACATATACACTGCTGGGAAACTTAATACTCACACACTGAGAAGGGCAAATATCCCCATGTGCTTCAGATTATAACCATGATCGCAACATATGTGAAACTGCCGCAAAGACCAGTGAACAGCAGCAACGTGACAGGGTTGTGGTGACCGTTACAATGTCATTGTTCTGAATGATTGCTTGTTAGCAAATGACTATCACTTTTTACATTTGTGTTGTACAATTATAGCAAAATGCCTTAAAATGATCTGATAATAACTGATTAAGTGGTTTAACTGACAATAAAAGTACTAAATAAGGCTTCTTAAAACAAAGTTCACATGTTGTCTATAATATCCTGCATATTAGCTTTATGTTCCTCCTGAGTGAAGCGTCACAGTAAAACATTAACACACTGAATGCATGGCATCAGTCCCACTAAGATACAGAAGAAACAGTGTGAAGAGACTTTTCTGTGTTCCATGGTCTGTTCATGGTCTGGTCAATGATCACATTGAGAATTTGCAACTGAAAAGTGTGTAAGCAGCTCTATCAGTGTTGCCAGATTTGATTTGACCAAATAACCCAATAAGAGCCTTGAACCTGCCCCAGTCGTCATAGAAGTAGCCCAGTTTTTTGCTTGATTTTAATTCTAATTGTGAATATGTGCAGTCATTCATCATCACTCAAATGTCCCTCAGATGTCAACATGGAGCCAATGATGTGCAGGCAACACAAGGAGGATTTTGATAGTGCTATGTTAGCAGAATGAATATTACAGTTTCCCCAAAATGTGAATGTGTTCCCTTTAAAGAGCAGCTAACTTTCCTAAAATAATTCTAAAGCCAGTGGTTTCAATAGTTTTAATGAATATTAATGTCCTTTGTGGTGTAAATGTTTTTAAGGGCTTGAAAAGAGTCCAACTCTGAAGGGAACTTGGAAAAATTGAGTAGTTCAAACAAATCAGTTTCAACCTTAAAAACTTACTGAATATTAATGAAAATGTCATCCAGTTTCAATACTGCTAATAATACGTTATATTTGATTATAAAAACATAATCAATCACTTTTAATAGTTCATTTCATGTGTGCAAATGTCCAACCAACACACACAGAGCCCACTCGCGCACCCAGAACAGCAGCACTGGCAAAAACTCCAGACTGCTTTCATTACTGGATATGTGTGTGTGTGTGTGTGTGTGTGTGTGTGTGTGTGTGTGTGTGTGTGTGTGTGTGTGTGTGTGTGTGTGTGTGTGTGTGTGTGTGTGTGATTTATCTGAGTGAGACAGATGTGTTTCTGTTTCATAGAGTGAAAGGGAAAATGTGTGGCGCAGCAGTTAAGTCACATGTCACACTGTGTGTGTGTGTGTGTGTGTGTCTGTTGCAGAGTGAAACAGAAAAAGAGGACAATATGACGCAGCAGGAATCAGCTGTTACTCTGGTGTGTGTGTATGTGTGTGTGCACACATACATGTCGTGTGCACGTGTGTATGTCGCTGGCCGTGACTGGCAGGAATGCGACGACCGTGCACGCTGCCACGGCCATTAATCTGCCAGTCATCATCTTCCTCATAACACACATCTGGAGCAGGAGGCAGAGGTTGATTGAGAGCAGCTAGTGCCCCATCAGGCTGTGGTGCAGTGATTTCCCTTCTGAGAGAAAGTGGGAGAAAGAAGGAGGGAGGTGTGAGGGGAAAGAGAGAGAGAGAGAAGGGGATGTCGCTGCAGCAAAAAGCCAGCTGCAGAGGGATGACAAGGATTGAAAGAAAGAGAGATGAAGGAATGCAGATAGAGAACGAGATGGGGATTAAGAAGGATGGAGAAGAAGGAGGGGTGGAGGTGAACAAAAGGATGGAGGGAGATCCAGAAACAGTGATATGATGGGAGGTGTAAGAAGAGAAGGAGATATAGAAAGAGAACAATAGCAGAAAAGAGGGAGATATAGAAAGATAGAAGGATAGAGAAAAAGAGGGCAGTATAAAGAAGGATGGAGGTGATGACTTTCTCTCTGTCTTATAGGTTTACATTACTGTAGTAATTGAATGCAGTGTCACATTAGTGGGCTTTACACGTCATATGAGAACACACCAATGCTGGAGAGAGAGTTTGGATGAGAGAGAGAGAAAGGTGGGTGGGGTGGAGGGAGCGTGGGCCGAGAGAGAGAGAGAGAGAGAGGGAGAGAGGGTGTCGTAAATCACAGCACATCACCGGGCGGACGAGAGGGAAAGTTGTGATAAGGATCGCTCTCGTTTCCCTCCCTCCAAGCTCTTCTCTTTCAAGCCTCTTGCAACATTTTTCTTTCTGAAAGCATAACGGTCCGCCGTTTCTCTGAGAGGCTGTGAGGATGGAGTGGAATGAGGTGGATTTGGTGCAGGAATTCACTGTTGAAGGACAATGCAGCAAAATTAAAGTCCGCTCCTGCAGGATCACATGGGACAGCCTGCAGGTAAATACAGCACAGCGGGAAGCTGATAGAGACTGTCAGCTGGGGGCAGTCTGCAGGATGTTGTACAGGGTGTTAACAGCATGAGCGGCACAATACATGACACTGTTGTTAAGTGTCAGGCAAACTGTTAACTTTTCAGTAGCTGTAGGATGCATGTCATCATTAGAAAGATTAGAAAGATAGGCATAGCAGCACCTAGAGGATATTAACTTCATCGACAGAAAATCCGAGGATGTCACACTACTGGCCACACAGTTTTGACTGACAGTCTTTCAGATTAAGGCTTTTAAACCAAGCAAGTCAGCAAGATTGTCGAGGGTGTTTACGTACAATTAGTGGTACATATTGTATTTGCTTTTCAAAGCCACATATCTTTAAAATGTTAGCTTTTTAGGTTGATGACCAAGCTTTTTCCGGGCTCCCTGTAAAATGTAGTTTTGAAAGCTCCAAGAATCAAGGATTTGTTACTAGTTGCAGCTCAAGTTCAGTGGAGGGTTCCACAAAATTCTGTTTGCTCACTTTTTTAATACATCTTTATAATGCAAGTATACGGAAGCATTCTAAGTATGGTCATTTTTGGATCTAAGAATTCAAGTCAAGTTGTTCGAATTGGAATGGTGAAATTCAAGATGTAAATAAAATTTAAACATCTGGGCTACCGAGTAGAGGTCAGGCCTCTGTCCTATCAGGTTATGTTGTGTAAGTCATGTGATCCAAGAAAGAGAAATTCAGATGAGTGACTGCATAACCCGGATACTTCAATTTTCATATTACCGTCCAGAACATTTTTAAGGGGGGAATTCAGACCACATAAATTCACATAGATGGTCTTCATGATTTAATGATAATAAATTCAGTTAGAATTTCAACATTAAGTTTTCAGTAGTGGTTAATTTTCACAATTACATATTAAGTTGCTTATAGAATTCAAATGATGATGATTATGGTCTTTCTTTGCTTCCATACAAGTTCATCTACAAATGTCTGTATCACAATGAAATTAGTTGTATGATGATATATGTTCAAGGAAAAACATGGAAGTGAATTCTCTGCAAACAGATTTTCACTTACACTACATTGAAGGTTGTCATTACCTTATAATGATCACTGTCAGTGTTAATCTGTCTATTAACCACTGCATCACTGCTTATAAAGGTGATGTTCTAAATATACTGAGCTGGTCTCCTTTAAGTTGACAGCACTGGACTGGAGTGCATTAGCAGGAGATCAGTTTGTATCTGCAGACTCTTCATAATGCACATCAAAGTAAGGATCTGCAGAATCCCGCAGGTCAGCATTTAGCTAATGACATGTGGCACCACTGACTGGAAAACCAGTGCAATGTGCGTAATGTCATCATCTAAAACATGATGTAGTCTGCATTATGTTGGAATACTGCATGTCTGCATTATGTTTTCAAGAATTATGTAAGTCAGCCTGAAGGCAGTAATGCTGTCTCAGTCTGTATCAGTGTCATTAATCACTGATACTGGTATTAAGCATAGGGCTAATGCTGCCAGAGTTAGAGCTTCCGCTCCCAGAGTCGTTAAATGTCAGTGGGTTTAATTTGTTTCACTGATTTCATGTCTAAGAATTGCAATAACCCTCAGGACTCAGTTCAGGGTGATGACGTTTTTCATCAGCTCCTCCCTGAGTCATGGCATTAACACCTCCACTGAGATATGTGAAGACTTTTTTGAACATTTAACAAAATTGACTGAAGCCCCCAGTCCCTTTGAGACCATTTCTCTCATTTCTGGCAGAAATTGAGTTTTGAATGAAGTCCCCTAATGTTGTTCAAGCCCTTAAACTTTAAGACCGAGATGCCTTAAATCCCATTAACTATAAATATCTCCAGCTTCTATCTTCAACTGATGTTTCAGAGCAATGTTAAGTACAGACAGTAGAAGTAACTACTAAGTTCATCAAGATTTTGATGGAAGTTCTGTTTTAAGGGCCAGTTCACCCCCCCTAAAAAACGAAACAATATTTGGATAGTTTTACCTTTAGTAGAAAATGAAATTGTCTGGAACATTATTTTTAGATAAAGATGTTTGTTTTGTGTTATGATTCAGCTTCCAAATTCCAGTTTATTGGTGGGGTGGCAGAGATCTAAAAACTTTAGAAAATAAAAAATGGTTTCATGTTTTTTGGGTGAAAAAAATGTGGGTGAACTGACCCTTCAACATTCTTATGTCTTAGTGTACCCATTTACACCAGAAACCATTTACATTAACTGACCACCTCAACTTCTACATGTCATACAGTAAAAGAGGCACTACAACATTGGTCGTGCTCATTTCTCTTGCTTCAAACTTGCTTTCTCCCATCAAAAAAATAAACAACTACTTCTTTAAAACCTATTAACTCTGGGGTTCCTCAGAGTTTCATTGTAGGCCCCTTTCTGTGAACTTTAGTTGTTTGTGTGTTGACTCAACTGTATTGTATATTTTGATCCTGTACTTTGTGGCGGTGTTGTATTGGACTACAGTATTTGGAAAGCTGTTCCTAATGTTTTCTCATCCTCATTTACATATACTGTATGTAGGTGCAAAAATATTACAAACACCCTACAGCATAGGCAATCCAATATAGCAACATCAAAAAGTACAGTTATTTGAGCTACTGGCTTTACATGTCTGTCTGTCTGGCACTATTTGACAGCTAAACACATGTTTTGATATATACAGTGTACTTTAGGTGCACTGAGGTGACATTTTTATCCTGCAATCCATATTTTTATTTATTTATATAATTTTAATGGTTAAAGCAAGAGATTATGCAAAAGTTTCAGCAAGACAGTGACATTACTCTGTGTGCCTTTCATATAAAATATGCATAACAACCATAATCATTAGTCTCTTAATGACTCATAAAATGGCAGATACTTTTACTCTAGGTGGCATTCATTAATCATTGTTCCAAACGAAACAGTGAGACTGTTTGAGGCCATTTGGTGGTGTAGTAGTATGTTTTAATCCCAGGTAGGTGTTGGGATTTGCCATCTAGGCAGCAGGGGAAGGACCCAAATGCAGACAGTCGAGGCTCCAGCAGTTCAAAGGTTTATTTCACAAAAAAAACACTTACACGTAGGTGCAGACAGGCACACAGACAGACAGGTAACAGGTATTGGGCAGGTCCAGGTTTGGGGAACAGAAGCACAAGGATAACGTACAAAACTAGCACAAGACAAGCAGTATGAAGCCATAGAGAACAAAGGAAGGGGACCGGTATATATAGGGGAGGAGACAACAAGGGAAGCAGACACAGGTGGGTAACGAGACACAGGTGATCCCAATAAAACACAGGTGATCCTAATCACACAAACAAGAAACAGACTGATCAGCACACAAGAGAAAGACTCAGGAAACTTCATAATAAAACAGGAAATAAACAACACGCAAGAGACAAGACCCGGGAATACAAAATAAAACCGGACACAAGACCAAACACACACAGTGTCCATGTGGGATCATGACAGTAGGAACTACATTTTTGCAGCTTTGGTCCCAGCTATGTTTAAATAGGCCTGGAATGTAGTGAATTAACACATTATGCAATAAGATATAGTGATAATGTTACATCATACTGAGGCATTCACGCATTTTTGCTTATAGTCAAAGAGCTACTTTGTAAGGCAAGCCTTAATATTTCTGCATGGTGGTGAAGCTGTCCTACAGCATGTTTTATGACTATGAACTGTGAAGACACGGGTCTAGAAAGTAGCCCAAACATGCTTTCCATTGGACAACATGTGGAAACAGCAAGTGTTTAGATAATCAGTTAAATACCTTTTAGAATCTTTAAAATATTAACTGATGTCTTGACTATTAACACAGAGGAGAGTCATTTTTGTCACTTTTTTCACATTGTCTGGCTTCACTGCATACTTAAAATCTGTGTAACAGACCAGGTGCAGTGTGTCTGTTTGTGTGTGTGTGTGTGTGTGTGTGTGTGTGTGTGTGTCCATGAGTGAACATACACAATAGGAGGATGTGGCAGGGCAGAAACCTTCCGCTGTTGTCTGTTAAAGGCATTTCTCCACCCCCACCCCCTTACACACATCACAGACATGTTTGTTCTGAAGAACATTCACAAACACAGCTACATAATGAGCTGCTCTGGTGTGCGCCCGGTTCAATAAAACTTTCCTCTGATAAATACAGGACAAATTATCAGTGTGGTTAGATTTTTTCCAGCTGATGTTGATGTCCATGTCACAGCCCTGTAATGACCAGGACAGAGAGGATTCCGGCTATTTTCCCCCAACCAATACTATAATTCTGTCACTCTGCCAAGGCCACCAGCTGCTAGCCTAATAACATTTCTGTAGCACACTGAAGGCACTCTATGACCTGATGTGTGAGGTGATATGTGTGTGCAGCTGTGCGCTGTAGTCTAGCATTTATCTCCTGTCACTGTTTGGGTTTTCATCTTGTCAGTAAGAGTCCTAAACTCAGTGATATGTAATGGATGGAAACAGTAATTAGAGAAGGGGAAAACACAAGCTTTTTCTATGGACATACTGTATTACTACATGTAACGTTTTGTGTGTGTGTGTGTGTGTGTTCTCGTGTATGTGTAGGTTCCCCGTGTGGAGCTGACCCTCTCTGAGCTCCAGGAAATGGCCACAAGACAACAGCAACAAATAGAGGCTCAGCAACAGATGTTGGTCGCCAAGGTAACTCACTCACACACACACACAGAGAGAGAGAGAGAGAGAGAGAGAGAGAGCTGTTGGATGGATTGCCTGTCAGTTAGTGTAAGGTTATCTACATTAGAGTCTGTCTGAAAAGGTCGGCTTTGAGGCTCTAGGAGCTACGGCCTTGGAGGAATTTGTGTGTGTGTGTGTGTGTGTGTGTAAGGATCATGGCTCATATGTCTTCCTTGGAAACAGAACATGTGATCCAGGTCAGGGTTTAAGGACTGGCAGGAAAGAACAACTCCACTTGAGCCAATAGATCACCATTCACCTCCAGGTTGTGTGTGTGTGTGTGTGTGTGAGAGAGAGAGAGAGAGAGAGAGAGAGATCATGGTCATTCCCACACTAGGAAGTGACCCTTGATTTGAAAGGAAATGAGGTCATCAGGGAGCCACAGCTGCTGGGAAGTTGAAGCACAATTGTACTCCAGGAAAGAGTCAGAAAGGCGAGCCAAAAAAAAAATCTGATTCTTTTCATTTGTTAAAGTCTCTCCATTCATTTGATGAAGTGTCTACTTAGTTGAATAAAAATTCTTTCAAATTTTCAACCACCAACATCTTTTTGGCCACTTTGGGGTTTTCAAGGCCAACTGTGGCACTTATGTTTTTATCTGGCAAATTTATGCTGATATTCAGCATTTTTAAAAGCAGCAAATTCCCCGCTAAGTGATAGCTGTTAAGTGTTTCCTTCCAGTGTGTAAGTGTTGAAGTATTTCCTTGTCTTGCTGGGTGGAAAAGTCTCCCAGCTGCCATGTAGAGGCAGCTTCCATCCTCGCAACATTAAAATAGTACAACGTGGATTGATGACTTCCAGGAAGAGTCCAAAACACAGCTACTGCACTGGCACCTACCGCATGCACTTTTACTCTGCACTGTCCATGTAATCAAACAAGCTACTGTTATGTAATGTGTTATTAGCGCATGCGTGTTTGTTTCCAGTGAATGATGGGAGGCTTCTTGCCAACATTCCATTTCCCTCTTCCTCTGTGAATGTGTGTGTGTGTGTCGAGAGAGACACACAGGTCAGCTGTACTACGTGCCGTTACGATACAGAGAGAGGTGTAAACTGCCTCAGTCAGCATCACACTTAACAGGCCTCTCTCTCTCTCTCTGTCTGTCCGTCTGTCTGTCTATTCCTCCTCTGTAGGCTATTTGCTTTATAATGTGTGTAGATATATGCATGCAAAATCAATAGCAAATATATTTAGCAAATATTTTTATACTTACATTTTACCTTTAATTCAATTCAGTTCAGTTTTATTTATTTAACCCCAAATCATAACAGAAGTTATTTCAGGGCACTTTTTCATATAGAGCAGGTCTAGACTGTACTCTTTATAATATTATTTACAGAGACCCAACAATTCCCACCATGAGCAAGCACTGGGCGAGAAAGAGAGAGAGAGAGAGAGCAGGAGGAAAGAGAACATACAGCAGCACAGTACAGTTCCACATAGTGATGTAAAGTAATAGTAGTGGTAATGGTAATGATATTAATAAAAAATAATACTAACAATATAATAATAGTAATACTAATAATAAGAGCAATAACAGTAATAGCAGCAGCAGCTGTTGAGCAGGAACACGGGGGCAGCAGGTGGCTGCAACCATAGATCCAGACTCTACAGCTCCGGAGGCAGAAACACTTGCAGAAAGCAACAGAAGGAGAGAGAGAGAGAGAGAGAGAGAGAGAGAGAGAGGAGAGAAAGCACACAACTACAGGAGAGAGAAGTCGAGTTACTAACATGCATTACATTACATTGTGTGATGAAAGGGTGCATTATGCTGTTAGTACAAAGTCATAAAGTATGACATTGTCAGTGTTATATTTGTAAGTCAGGGTGCTAATAAGAGCTCACTAAGACAATACAATACTGCATGTAATAAAAAAGTATGTGTTCTTCGCCTCTGAGCTATTCTGTCATCACTTTGTCGCTCACGAGGACCTTAAATATCGCTGCGTCAGCACGGTGTTTAATGTCTCATGAAGAAATAAGTGATTTTTGAGGCATAATAAGGTTCAATATTTACCCAACTGTCAGTACCTGTGTTAAAGGCCCTGCACACCCACACAGATGTTTTAATTAACTGGCTAATTAGACCTCTAGTTAGGTTGAAGGTGGGTGGAGCTATGTAAGTGATGCCATGAACTCAGTGAACTAATAACAACGGTAATAGACCTTTTTCACAGCAGGAAAAGCACAGGTGAAATAAATTTCATTAATGATGGCTCCACTCCATCAGGTGTCCCAGTAAGCCATGACAGTGAGCCAGTATGCACAATACGAGGACCCTGGAACTAGCTCACCTAAATGGAATGCAGTTGTTATTAATGTTATCAGTTACACCTGTGCTTTTGCTGCTATGACAAGTCAAAATGTCTGCTGTGAAAAGATTGCTATTTTTGAAACAGATTGCTGTTTTTGAAACCGCCTACTACATACTACTGACGAACGTATATTCTACATACTGCACGCTGCATCAATTTATGCAATTGATTACTAGGAAATATGCCATTATCAGTGTAATAACAGCACAGGCCACTTGCAACTGCAATATTCTATTCTCTTTCTTTTTCAACAGCATCTATATCAGTCAGTACAGTGAGATTCTAAATGACAACTTGATGAACGTGAAGCTGCTGAAACGCAATAAACTTAAGTGTGTGTTCAAGAATAAGAATCAGACAGCAACCTGAAAAACTGAACTGAAAACTTTGATTAAAAACTAGAAACACTTAATCCATTTTTCTGGGGGGTTTGTTTTTCATCTCATAGCTTGTAAGAGGGAAAGCATATGTTATGTTCCTGACATCCATGCTGTATTTAAAGCCCCTACCTCCAGAGGTATCATTCATTGAGAATGTATTTACACCCAAAACTCAACATAAGCAAACAACCCCATAATTTTCATTAAATTTGGATTCCATAGAAAGATGTCATCACCTCTTCTCGAAAAATGTCGGACTCCATTGCTCTAGTAAGTACAGTAGATGCTTGAGAAAATAGCTTTTCACTGCCTTTAAGTAAGAGGCACTATTTGCCTTAGAGGATGAGAGAAGGAGGAACGTGGCCTCGTCCATTTTGAGTCAAAAGCTAGTTATTATGGGCAGTAACAAACAAACTCGCAAAAAATAAAGTGTTTCATGATGAAAGAACTAACTGGGGTGAAGAGTGAAGTTGTGTAGTATCTGGAAATGAATGAAAATGTTATATGTCCTCACCTTTTTTCTTCTAGGAGCAGAGACTGAGGTATCTTCAGCAGGGAGGCAGATCTAACCAGGGACAGGCACAGGTGGGGTCCACATGTCTGTCTGTCTTCTATAATTACTATAAGGCACCAGAACATATTTAAGGCTGAAATCCTTTATGTTACATAAACACTGTAGGGTGGTCAGTCAACTCAGGTTGTGGAAACACACTTATTTATTTTGGTCACTTTTCAGAAGCTGACTAAAAATGAGATGAAAATGCAAGTGGATGTTTAGCTTGTGTCTTTTCTTCTTCTCTCCTCTTTAGTCTGAAGCTGAGAAGCTGCAGCGGCTGAAGGAGCGAGTGGAGTCTCAGGAAGCCAAGCTGAAGAAGATCCGAGCCATGAGAGGACAAGTCGACTACAGTAAACTGATCAACGGAAACCTCTGTAAGCCCCAACACACTGAGCACACTGCAGGGATGACGACTATGCCTAATACACTACAATTCAAATGTGATGTGGACCAAATATGTCTGGCTCTATTTTGCTGTGGATGCGTGCAGGCATGCCAACACTGAGAGAAATAGATCAATTATCAGTGATCTCATTTTGCTTTAAATATTTCAGTCTAATTTGTATTTCCCCACCCTCTCCTGGTTTCTGTCTCCAGCTGCAGAGATTGACCATGTTAGCAGCCTGTTTCAGGAGAAGCAGGCTGAACTGCAGTCTGCTGTGGTCAGAGTGGACCAGGTAATGTTTGCCACCGAGGTACAGTAAGGTTATCAAGCAAAATCGAGTTTTAGGTGAGTTGTTGAGTTCTTTCTAAATGGTTTTTTTTCCAGTTGACCCAGCAGTTGGAGGATTTGAGGAGAGGACGCCTCCAGCTACACTCTGTTGCACCAGCTCAGGGGGCACCCACCGGGTCCCAGGGTGCACCCACAGGCCAGAAAGGATCACCCCTGTCTGGTCCTGCAGCCCTGGAACTGAGGAAACTCTACCAGGAGCTGCAGGTACATTATACCATTTCATAGTCTACTTCCTTCAATGTTAGAAAGCATAAATACAAATCAACACATTCAAGTGCTTTTGGTCAGAAATAGTTTTTAAAAAATGGTGTGTATAAGACTTCTAATGCTGAGTGTTTCAGGCTCGTAACCGTCATAACCTGGAGCAGAGCAGCAAGTTGGCCCAGAACAAGGAGCTGCTGAACAAGAGGAACACCCAGGTGACGGTGATGGATCAACGCATTGGAGACCTGAGAGAACGACTGCATAAGAAGAGAGCAGAAGTACACAACTTCACTCTTATCATTGATTATTTTTTTACATACAGGAAGTCATTTCTTGACACCTAATCAGCTAATGGAAACACAACAAATTTGCATTTCATTTCTCCTGAGAGTTGGTTTAAAGTTGACAGTTGCTGTAGGTCTAATTCTGTCTGTTTATCTCTTCAGTTGAGTCGTATGAATGGAGGAGGCCTGTCCTCGCCTCAGACCTCTTCCCACCCAGGTGGTGGCGTTTCGGGTCGAGTGGCGGCTGTCTGCCCCTACATCCAGGTTCCAGCGGAGGGGAGACAGGAGCCGGGCTACCCCATGCCAGCTGACCCACCACCCAAACCCACCCCACTCAGCCACATCCGCTCCCTCTCAGGTTGGTAGAATGACCTTTTCTTGTTGATATTTTAAGACACTATACAAGATGTGGATCAGTTTGTTTGCCATCTTTTACTTCAGAGTTTCTAGCTGCACTGTCTTATATCTGTGTCTGGGCTCTAACTTGCTGTCTGTTTCCTTTTCCTGTCTGTTGGCTCCTTCTCTTCCTTTTCCCGTACCTGTTGTTGTTATCTTAAATGTGGTGTGTTAATGTTATTGGTGGTTTTGTGATTATTGTTTTGTCACTTGTTGATGTGGTGATGGTGGTTGCTGTTGTGACTGTTCCTGTTACTGTTTTGTGACACCATTATGATGTCATCATGATGATGTTCGTGTTGATGTTGTTTCGGTGGCTGTTGCTGTCTTGTTACTGTCTTTCGTGGTGGGTGTGGCCGTGCAGAGGAGGACAGGAGTGGCATCAGGAAGCCTCCCAGCCAATGGAAAGTGTCAGATTTAGACATCGTCCTGTCAGAGCCCACTGAGACGTGGGAGGGACCTCGGTCCCCTCAGGGGGGCGACAGTAACAACAGTGAGTCCCTAGAAGGCGGCAGAAAACTTACTTACTCACCACTAGCTCCATTGGTGATAGATTAGCAGCACCTGGTTCCTCACTGCTTCATCTGCACCTTAAGGTGTAGTGGGTCTGTTAATAGTATTCCCTACATGATTCCAACACCAGTATGTTTTATTGAGCCTTAATCCCATTTTCTCTGTTTGAATCCTGGGCTGAAAACTTGAAGGGTGCATTCAAACCAAGAATGCTGTGGAGTGTCTTTGTCTAACTCTATAGAACAGATGGTTAGGAGAACATAATTGAATCAGCTGCAGAAAATGACCTCAAAATGTAAGGGTCATGTGTATAAGGACATAGACATGACATCTGATATCCAGCAGCTGCTCGGGGTTAGGAAGCCCAGCATATGAAAATAAACTGAGGGCAAACCACAGTCTGGACTGAGACTCATTTTCAGTATTCCTTGAATGTCCTTGAATGTCTTTCTACCTGGTGTGAGAAGGTAAACTGCAGTAAAACATTCATCACATTTCTAATATCTGTCTCATAAATAAATTCATTTTTATTTGACACCATGAACCAAAGAGTACCAAACAGAAATGCATCAAAGATAAATAGAAAAAACAAGATATAAAAAGAAAACGACTGAGACCCAAAAGAAAATGTCAGGTGTGATCGCAGTCTGAAAATCCCCTCACGCAGTATAATAGTTCGACAGTTTGGAAATGCGCTTATTTGCTTTCTTGCCAAGAGTGAGATGAGAAGATTGATACCACTCCCATGTCTGTACGGTAAATATGAAGCTACAGCCAGAAGCCAGTTAGCTTAGCTTAGCTTAGCTTAGCATAGCAAAAAGACTGGAAACAGGAGGAAACAGCTAGCCTGTCCAGACAAACAAAATCCTCCACCAGTTGTGGTTTTACAGGGGGTAATGTACCGGACTATATCTTGGTCTTCCTGGAGTCCTGTTGTCACCTTGAGGTTGCCAGGCAAGCAGTGAGCTTTAGAGGTGATGGTCAGTGGATTTTGTTACCTTTGGACAGATCCAAGTTAACTGTTTACCCTTGTTTTCAGTCTTAATACTAAGTCTCAGCAAGGAATCAAATAAGCACATTTCCCAAAATGTCGATTTTCAGACTGCGATCACACCTGACATTTCCTTTTTTGGTCTCAACCTACTTTTATCTTTTTTATCTTTACTACTTTATCATGGCACATTATTGAATCTAGTTAATAATCACACTAGCTTAACTTATTAGTGTCAACATGCATCCACATAGTTAGCATCAGCCTTGTCAACATAACATAGCCTTGTCTCATTAACCATGTTGTATCAGGCCACTTTCATTCTGCAGTGTGCCAGCCAGACACTTGTCTTGCTTATAGTAATATATCATTACACCCAGGCTGGAAGTAACTACTGGGTATAAGTGAAACACCTTGAACCAGCACTGATACTAATCCCATTGTGTTCTTGAATGCCAAAGCAAATGCCACAGCTCTATTTACTGTGCCAGCTTATGTAATGTGGAAAATACACACTTGTAAATCATGTCAACAGTGTACTGCGGGCAGGCACAGCAAATGAATGAAAGGAAGTCTGAGGTACGCTAACTTGTAGCTATATACATTCTGTATACAGTGTGTGTGACTGTCTGTGTGAGATAAGGAGAGATTTCAGGTAAGGGGCTTGTCGGGTCGTGGCAGCTGTTGTTGCTGTCATCAGAAAGATTAAGGCTCTCTAACAAATGTTAGCACTGAATATTTATTACACTGTATGAATGTGAATGCAGTAAAAGCATAGTAGTCTATAGTGTTATTAGAGCAAACAAAAAGAACATAAGTGAATCATTTATTTATTCACTGAAAATCCTTAAGATTGAGAGAAATGGTTTCATATTCCATTGACTTAAACTAATATTTGCTAAAAGTGGTAACAGGACAGAACAGAGTGGTATCAGTCAGTTCTGTAAACTGTGCTGTCCTTCCTCTACAACACTGAGTGACTGCTTCTAATCTGGGCTCTCCGGCAGATGGCCAAGTTTCCACCTCGCACAGAGCTGACTGTTTGTTTCTTCCTGAAGTCAGCAGGTTACAGCAGCAGTCAACAGGTTGCACAGCACAGCTTGCTGACTTCAGGACTCCCACGTTCAATAGTTAATCAGTATTAGTCTGGTATGTGCCAAAAATGTGATGCGGCTGTACCACTGAGAGCTATACTTTGACAATGGATGGTGTAGCCAGCTGTGACATGTAGTGGGATTTTAATGTCCCACAATGGACTAAATAATATTTTAGAGGCTTTTTCAATTATCTTTAGCCAGGCTAGCGATGTGGCTTTAAGCATGGCAATGTCAGTCTATCCGGCAGCCACATCAGAAATATCTTTTGAAATAACTTTAATGATTCCCTGATTTTTTTTTTAGCGGCATCATCAGATCAAAATTTTAATTTGTCCAATCTGTTGGTTTATGACCAAATACCTTCAGAACTAATGGCATTCCCATCAGCCTCATGAGCTACTTTGTTTTCAGTGCTAATTAGCAAATATTAGCATGCTAACACACTGAACTAAGATGTTAAACCTGCTAAACAGCAGCACCAAGTTAACATTGTCAGTGCAAACATGTTAGCATGCTGACGTTAGAATTTAGCTCAAAGCGCCATTGTGCAGTACAGCCTTACAAAGCCCCTGGCATGGCTATAGACTCCTAGTCTTGTTTCAGCATACTCACACAGAGACATGATAATATTATTGTTCTGTATGAAAACTGACAGCTGCAAGCTAAGATCACAAGGCTATTTCCTTTCAGCTGGAAGTCAGTCAGGTGAGGTTAAACTGCCGTGAAACTGTAAAGCATTAAGCTAGGCCTCTGACCTCCAGCATCGTCACTAGTTAATAGGCAACAGTGGATCAAAATGTACTGACTGGTGTTGCACTGAACTGTGCCAGTTAGTTATGTAACACCACCTCTGTGGAGACAGAGGCTGGGTTAAACTAGCAGGCTTTATTTTCCATGATTGTTTCCTCAAGTCAGTTTTAAACCTTCAAGGCAACAGCTTTCTGTTATTGGGGGGTTGGAGTGCACTGTGCTTCTGAGTTTACCCCCATGTAAACCAACAACTCTCCTTCTGGTAAACAATAGCAGAGCAGCAACCAAAAGTCAATTCTATGACTGCAATTATCAGTTACTATGAATGTTTGTTTGTTTTTACCATCGGATACAGGCCTTACCATGACAGCAACTACACTACCCATAAATTCTGAAACCAAGCTCATGATCAGAAATCCTTTAGTCCCATTGCTGTACTAGTTACTGGACGCTAAACACATGTTTGCAGTGGAGAACACACTATAATCACCGATCTGAATGTGTAGAGTAGTGGTTAAGCAATTTAGCGCTTGTCTTGTTGCATTACAGTATTTGCTATGTTGAGGTGAAACAATTGAAAGCCAGACTTGTCAGGTCAAATTAAAATAACTCGATGACTTGGAGTCTGTTCCAAATATTGCATAATTGTTATGTGGTACTAAATAATGGACCATATAGTTCACTTCAGACCAAAGGTTGTCTTGTACACAAAAGTTTTGTTCTTGAAGTAAACTATATGTATGGATAATAATATATTTTAGTCATTTGTTTACCTTGTATGTTTTATTGTGTCAATGGAGTGACATACTATAAATGACAGGCAGTGTAAAATATTTAGCATCCAGATCTTCTCAGTATAACATATGAACTTACCTTCATACCAATGTGCCTCTCTAACCCTATCTCACCTTTCACCTACTTTAACCTTCTTTAACATATTCCATTTTCCTTTCTGTTTGTGTTGTGTCTGTCTTTCTTCCTCTCATTAATTGCCTTTCCTGTTGTAACCTTTGTCCCTTGCTCAACGCTCTCGCTCTCTCTCTCTCTCTCTCTCTGTGTGTTTAGCTAATGAAGCGTCATGGCCTAGCATCAGTAAGAGTGTGTCAGATTGGAGGACCAACAGTCCAGAACAGGTACTGTACTGTTTCTACAGTAGACATGGGCAGATACAGTTGTAAGAAAAAGTATGTGAACCCTTTGGAATTACCTGGATTTCTGCATAAATTGGTCATAAAATGTGTTCTGATCTTCATCTAAGTCACAACAATAGACAAACACAGTCTGCTTAAACTAATACAACACAAACAATTATATGTTTTCATGTTTGTATTGAACACACCATGATGGACAAAGTATACGAACCCTTGGATTTAATAACTGGTTGACCCTCCTTTGGCAGCAATAACCTCAACCAAACGTTTCCTATAATTGCATATCAGACCTGCACAACGGTCAGGAGGAATTTTGGACCATTCCTCTTTACAAAACTGTTTCAGTTCAGCAATATTCTTGGGATGTCTGGTGTGAATCGCTCTCTTGAGGTCATGCCACAGCATCTCAATCGGGTTGAGGTCAGGACTCTGACTGGGCCACTCCAGAAGGCGTATTTTCTTCTGTTGAAGCCATTCTATTGTTGATTTACTTCTGTGCTTTGGGCCGTTGTCCTGTTGCATCACCCATCTTCTGTTGAGCTTCAATTGGTGGACAGATGGCCTTAAGTTCTCCTGCAAAATGTTTTGATAAACTTGGGAATTCATTTTTCCGTCGATGATAGCAATCTGTCCAGGCCCTGAGGCAGCAAAGCAGCCCCAAACCATGATGCGCCCTCCACCCCATACCTCACAGTTGGGATGAGGTTTTGATGTTGGTGTGCTGTGCCTTTTTTCCTCCACATATAGTGTTGTGTGTTCCTTCCAAACAACTCAACTTTGGTTTCATTTGTCCACAGAATATTTTGCCAGTAGTGCTGTGGAACATCCAGGTGCTCTTTTGCAAACTTCAAACGTGCAGCGATGTTTTTTGTGGACAGCAGTGGCTTCCTCCGTGGTGTCCTCCCATGAACTCCATTCTTGTTTAGTGTTTTACGTATCGTAGATTCGTCAAAAGAGATGTTAGCATGTGTCTTTAGCTGACACTCTAGGATGCTTCTTCACCTCATTGAGCATTCTGCGCTGTGCTCTTGCAGTCATCTTTACAGGACGGCCACTCCTAGGGAGAGTAGCAACAGTGCTGAACTTTCTCCATTTATAGACAATTTGTCTTACCGTGGACTGATGAACATCAAGGCTTTTAGAGATACTTATGTAACCCTTTCCAGCTTTATGCAAGTCAACAATTCTTAATCGTAGGTCTTCTGAGAGCTCTTTCCTGCAAGGCATGGTTCACATCAGGCAATGCTTCTTGAGAATAACACTGGTGTGTGTTTTTTATAGGGCAGGGCAGCTTTAACCAACATCTCCAAACTTATCTCATTGATTGGACTCCAGGTTGGCTGACTCCTGACTCCAATTAGCTCTTGGAGAAGTCATTAGCCTAGGGGTTCACATACTTTGTCCACCCTGCACTGTGAATGTTGACATGGTGTGTTCAATACAAACATGAAAACATATAATTGTTTGTGTTGTATTAGTTTAAGCAGACTGTGTTTGTCTATTGTTGTGACTTAGATGAAGATCAGAATACATTTTATGACCACTTTATGCAGAAATCCGGGTAATTCCAAAGGGTTCACATACTTTTCTTGTGTAATAGTGTAATAGTGAAAGTTATCATCACAATAGTCATTCTCATAAATTCTGTATTAGATTATTTTGACCAAATGACATTATAGAGACATTAAAATATTTTTATATATACTATATATATTTTTTATCAGTTAGCTAAGGGCTTCCTTGAGCCCATTTTAGGGCACCCTGGCTCCCAGTTTGAAGACCAGTGCAGTAACTGTGTGAACTTTCCAAAATCTCCTTCCAAAATAGTCATTCAGGTTTTCACAGAAAAAAATAGGTTATGCAGGCTTTAGACAAATCTTTTTCAGATTCTCTCTCTCTTCATTTCAATGTCTCTCCCTCCCACCAGCATCCCTCTGGTTATGGTACCTATCCCAGTGCCACCCACCAGGCGGCAGGGCATCACTGTGCCACCAGCTCCCTGCCCCGTTCTGCCCCTGGTACACTGGGCTGGCCCCGATCCAGTTCTGCAAATGCCACCTCATCCTCATCTTCATCATCTCCCTCTTCACAACAAATACAGCAACGGATCTCTGTCCCTCCAAATTCAAGCCAAGGTAATTTAAAGAGTAAATTAACACCAGGATTCATTTAAAAGCATGCAGCGTTTTGTTGCCCTCTCTGGTTGTTTCACCTCTGACCACACCCACTATCACTGAAGGGTGTGGTCAGGAGTGTGCTTAGAACAGCACCTGTAAGCAAGCAAAGTGAGAAGTTAAACCACTGGAGGTTAAACTTCAGTTACTCCGTTCTTTAATTGATGCCACATGGGTGTTTGACCTTTTAGAATTTTTTTAGAATTATTTAATTTAAGCCTTTGTCATTTCTAACAAATGGAGATGTGGGTGTAGCATTTGGAAATGAAGTGTTAATTGTATATTTGCCTGCTCTGGCTCTGCTGTTTAGGCCCTGCCACCACCTCCCAGCCCTCTCCCTTGTCCCCACAAACAGAGCGAACAGATCCCCCTCCAGCGGTGGCCGTACGTCCCTATGTTCCGGACCACCCCTCCAGACCTCAGTCCCCCAGGAAGGGCCCTGCCACCATGAACAGCAGCTCCATCTACAGCATGTACCTCCAGCAGCCTCAGGCCAAAAACTATGGATCTCTCAGCAACAGGACCACTCTGAAAGCAGGTAATTATGCAGCTGATTAAAATAGATTTGTACAGACTGTGCTACATATACAGACTAAGATAGTGTATGTGTCCACAATGAAAAATCCATCAAAGCACTATCTGTCCCATTTCCTTTCTCTCCACAGTCTATGGTAAACCCATCCTGCCCACATCCTCCACCTCTCCGTCCCCTGTCCCTTTCCTCCAGGGAGGAGGAGGAGGAGTAAGAGCAGGAGGAGAGGATGTTACAGATAAAGAAGGAGGTAAAGGAGGAGGTGAGAGCAGTGATGGGCAAATTGTCCCTCCACCCAGCGTGGACAACATCCCTCGTCCCCTCAGTCCCACTAAGCTCACCCCAGTTGGTAGGTACCACATACCAGGTTCCATGTGATATAGATACTCCACTTGTCAGTTATGAAGCTCATTTCCCTTGTGATCATTTCCTCAGAAAATAGATTTTTTTGTACTAAATTTGGAAAAGAAATCTCCTGTGCCAAATATGTGATGGTTTGGGAGCAGGGGAGCAGGAGCAATCAGTAACAACATTTCAATAAACAAATAACCAAAGAAGAAATGTGTAGTTGTAAACATTACAGAATCTAACATATTTTGGTTTCCCACCTCTGCCCTCCACAGCCCACTCCCAGCTACGCTTCCAGAATGATGCCGACCTGGAGGTTCTCCGCCGACGCCTCAGCAATGCTCCACGACCCCTGAAGAAACGGAGCTCCATCACGGAGCCTGAAGGCCCACAGGGGCCAAACATCCAAAAGCTACTGTACCAGAGGTCTGTGCCACTGTACACTGTACCCTACCATAATAACAAATCCATTTTTATGAAACTGAATTTGAAACAGGAACTAAATAATAATCAAGAATCAAGGCTGCTACAGCTTGGTTAAAACTGATTTCTGTTGTGGTGTGCAGGTTCAACACGTTGGCGGGCGGCATGGAGGGAGGCTCAGGTAAGACACTGATATGATGGTCTATATGGTCTATATAGTGTTTCTTATTGATCTTAAGGGTTTGATGATGCTTAAATCAGCTGTTTCACTCTTAATTCCAGGCAATACTTTCTACCAGCCTGACTGCCTTTTGGGTGACATGGACAACATCCATACAGCAAATGGGAACGTAGAACCTGGTGACAAGCGCGTCAGTACGGCACCCGTGGAGGGAGAGGCTCACAACCTGAACTCGGGCTCCCGCCGCTTGTCCCCTCCTTCTGTTGTCATTGAAACATCCAAAGAGACCACAGCAAAAGCAGAAACTACCAATAATGTGTCTCAATCAACCCAACCTAGCCCATTCCCGGCACCTGATAGGCTAGAGGACCAGAACAATAACAACCAGAAAGGAGCTACTCCTGCACACAACTCTATAGGCCACGCCTCCCCTTCTCCATCACCTCCTGCCCCACCTTCACTGCCTAAGGTAGGCATAGATTTTAATTACACCTAATACATGTATACACATTAAAACACTGCATTTTCTTAGCAAATATTCGTTGTGTTTGCCTTTGAAATATGTAACTGATAACCTAAACCTAAAACATGTGCCAGATTAAGCAGTAAGTACTTTTTTAGTAATCCCTATTCTGCATTGTCAGCACTTTTCTGTCTCTCTCCCTGTGTGCTACAGGTGAAGCGAACCAACTTGAAGAAGCCGTCGTCAGAGCGAACAGGTCACGGTCTGAGAGTGAAGTTTAACCCTCTAGCTCTGCTGCTGGACGCATCGTTAGAGGGAGAGTTTGATCTGGTGCAGAGGATTATATATGAGGTAACACAAGATGGTGTTGCTGTTACAGTCTTTGTATTATAATACATTCTCATATTTCAAATTTGTAATGCTTATTAACCGCCTGCACAGCTAAAATCAAATCAGGCCAAGTTTATTTGCACAGCTCAATATTACAGGGAATCAAAGGACTTTACAAGCTTACATTAGTAATGGTTCCAGCCCATCTTATGCTTTGCAAGAAAACAAGGAAAACAACCCTCCGAAAATCCTGTGGAGACACCCATAATTTCAAAGAGAGATCCCCTCTCAGACATTTGAGAGTGCAATAGGACCCATTGGTTGGAAAATGGCAATAACATGAACAATCATGTAACAATCAGTAGTAATACAAAATGGAACTAGTCCAAAATACCATAAGAAAGGCCAAAAAGATAAGTCCTGTATCAGTTTTCCACATCAGTTCAGGTCCAATGGGCAAGCTAGGTAGTGTAGGGGATAGGTGGAAGAGTCATGAGATGAGACAGCTCGGAGGATGTGTAGCTTGGTAGACGAGGTCAGGGTAGGCAGCTTGACAGGTGGAGAATGGAGGGCCAGATCTTTCAAACAGCTAGGAGGAGGAACAATATAGTATCCTGTGAGTGGGAGCACTGAGTGGATCATCTGCGAAGAAGTAGAGATTGATGCTGAAACTGCAAATAAGGTCACAGAACGGTAGCATGTACATAGTGAAAGGTACTGGACTGAGTACCAAGCCTTGAGGGACACCACACCTTACTGTGTGGAGAGACTAATTGTTATCATCAAGCAAGACAAACCAGCCCTGTGTCTTACGAAGGACCTAAACCTTTAGAGTTCTACGTTCTATACTGTTTTTAAGATGATCTAGTTAAATATTATAATTAATAGTACTGAATGTTTTTCTTAGGTCGAAGAAAATTAAAATTAAAGTTGCGACTTGATTTGAGATTACACTCTATCACACTAAAGAATCATCTGTTGAGCCCTCAGATTATGGGCTGTCTGTCGACTAGGACTGAATATCAACGCACACAGTTTGGTTCTAATACTCCAATTTGGTAAAATGCTGTGCTTTTGATACATTTCTGTGTTGAATGAAAAGAAACGTGTTTCCTTATGCAACAGAAGAATATTTGTACATGCCAACAATTACTGTACACCCACACACAGATTGCCTCAACAGATCTGGAATATTTTGTTCAATACCTTCATGACAAGGCTTATTAAGTATAATATCTTTGATCCTCTGCAGCTCTGCCAGGGGAGAGGTGGTCTCAGTTGTCAGGTGTGGAAAGTTTTTGTTGAGGACACACTCACACTCTGTATCAGAGTTCTTTTTACAGCAGCACAGAGCTCCCGAGAACAAAGCCTTGCATCTTTAAAGGCAAACCCCCATCCATCTCCCTGACATCTTTCACTTGGAGACCGGACAAAAGTGCTTACTGACTCTCCAAACTGCAAACTCTAGCTCATACTCTCAAGGAAACGTTCAGATGCTTCACATCCAGAACAAGCTCAGTTTGACTGTTATCATACAGGCAGTGAGACTCAACAACTCAACAACAACTTCCAAGCTGTTCAAAACATGTTGCACTATCCTGAGTTTTGCAGTGAGTTCAGGCACTTCTATTGTGCTCTCCACTGGGGTTTAAGTTTAGGGTTTCTCAAGGCTGATGCCAATACGGATATTTTGGGGATTTTTGCTGCAGATAGCCAATCAGTCTAATCAGTCTAATATCTCTGTGTATATTTTCTCATTATTTCTGTATTTAAGGTGGAAAATCCCAGTATGCCTAATGATGAAGGCATAACTCCTCTTCATAATGCTGTCTGCGCTGGCCATCACCACATTGTTAAGTTCCTGCTGGACTTCGGAGTTAATGTAAACGCAGCCGACAGTGACGGATGGTCAGTACCTTCAGTCAGTCATTCAATCATGTAATAGTCCAGACTAATAATAGAACAGTGGCGGCTGAGGGACTGGAGGGTGTTTGGGTAGTGAACACACTCTGTGGCAGTGATACTGCAGCTCAGAGGCAACAATGACAGAGATAATTGCATTTCTGACTCAGCTGCCTTAGCAGTATTGAAGGAAGAGATTACCAAGTCTAATGAGGATCCACATTCAGAAGTTACATGATTTATTTTATTCATGTTTAGTTAATGTCAGCGTGTTTCATGATGTCATTAATTGTGTTTAGCCTATTAGACTTTTTCATACAAGTGCATTACTGGAACATCTTTATCAGAGGTGAATGAACCTTGTCTAGCAGAGTCTGCTTTAAGTCATGTTTTAATGTTGTCCCTCCCAGGACCCCTCTGCACTGCGCGGCTTCATGTAACAGCGTCCACCTCTGTAAGATGCTGGTGGAGTCCGGGGCCGCCATTTTCGCCACAACAATCAGCGACGTGGAAACAGCGGCAGACAAATGTGAAGAAATGGAGGAGGGCTATACACAGTGTTCACAGTTCCTCTATGGTAGGTAGATACAGACAGGCAGATGGTGAGTCAACAAAACTAAATACTCCAGTCCACAGGGGAAGAGAAATTTTAAATCTGATCTAACTTGTGGGAAGAAAATGCCAAATATATAGTTTTTCCTCCAGAAACTTGACACTGAATTCTATATATATCTCTCCCAGGTGTACAGGAAAAGTTGGGTGTGATGAACAAAGGCTTGGTCTACGCTCTCTGGGACTACACGGCCCAGCAGGCTGATGAGCTGTCCTTCAGCGAGGGTGACGCCCTCACCGTGCTGCGGCGGCGTGATGACACTGAGACAGAGTGGTGGTGGGCGCGGCTTAGCGACCGTGAGGGATACGTACCCAGAAACCTGCTGGGGGTGAGAGAACATGAGACGTTACAACAAACGCATTCCCAAAAATGTGTGCACACGTAGAGCTTGGTCCACTTTAGTGACTGCCACAAAAGTTTGGACAAGTCTGACAACACACTTTAACAAGTCACTAAGGCCCACCCCCGAGTTACTGCTGCTACTTTTGTCAAACTTTCTGTTCCATGCAGTTTATAATGATAACAGGAAGATTTAACACACAAAATTCTTAGTTATTTTTTTAACAATGGGTCTTTTATTTCATACATATTAAACACAAGCAGGCTTCTCGTTTCGTGCCTTCGACAGTCTGTCTCTGGCAGACTTGATCAGCCTTAGCAAGCTAATTAACTAACGTTAGAGCTGCTTACCTTACATACTTGTTAACAGTATGTTTGCTTAACATGCTAACAATTGCAACTGCTAAAAGCAAAACACCCTCCAGTTTCTTTAAATGCCAAGTATCACTCTCACACCGCTTCAACATGTGGAGAAGTCCAAAGCTTCATAGACCTGCCGCGCCTAGTTACGGTTGCTACGGATTGGACAATCGCTGCTTGGGGGCGGGGTTTAGCATACAGTCAATTGCCACCAGCTACAAGTAATGTGCACAGTTTTATGTAGTTCCCATCAAAACACCAAAATAAGAACATTTCAAAGTATTTACTATATATAGTAACCTGTTCTTTAAATATGTGACAATAAAGTAAGTAGAAGAAGTTGTTTTATAAAATAAATATCTACAAAAATACATTTCATCTTAAATTAGCGTATGTTGAGGTTGATTGCATCTGAAACTAGTAGCTAACATCATATAGCCCTTATCCTAAATTCTTAAAGGAATGTTTATCAGATCACATCAGATAAATGTATTTCATTGTAAAAAAGTGATATTATTGGCTGTAACAGAAGGATAGAAAAGAATGCATTGTTGGACAGGGCTTGTGCTTGTGTGCACAGTGCCATTTAAGCCTCAGGGAGTACAGTATGTACACGCTCCATAAAGCTCCGAACTCAATATTGTACCAGTAAAGCTGGACTATATAGCTTTAATAAAACTGTCCATCACAGTGCCCCTATACAGCTCCAGCCGTTCAGCTGCAACTGCACTGTATACCATGCTGCCTCAGTGTATATATTAACTGGATCTATACATTCACAGTAGGAAGTACATGTAAAGTTTCAACTGACACTAAACGTCGAAACTCATTCCCGTTCAGTGAATTAAATGTGATTCATCAGAGGAAACAGCTTCTTAAGTGGCAGAGTTATTCCCACACAGTGTCTTAGGGTCTGCCTTCATGATGTTCAGACACCTTGAGAACAATGTTAACATGATGTAGTGACCCTGCCCTCCCTCTCTCCTCTCTCTCTCTCCTCTCTCTCTCTCGTGCTCTCTCTTCAGCTGTATCCAAGGATCAAACCCAGACAACGCTCACTGGCATAAAGCCCAGATCAGGAGCCACGTGCACGCTCACAGAGGGCGCAGGCACACAGAGAAGAAGAGGAGCAGCAGCATGTGGGCGGAAGCATTAGCCGAGAAAGAAAGAACAAAGGATGGAGGTAGTCGGGAGGCTGAATAAACAAAGAGGGAGCTCACACTGATGGAGCAACTTTTTTTACCCCCTTTCGTTTGGATGTGATGCTGGAACCACAGAGCCACTTTATGGTAGAATCATAATATATTTTCACTGAGTCGCTGCAGTTAAAAAGAAATTGCCTGAATCTTATTTTGAGCAACAGTAGCTTGGCAACTTCACGCGAGTTCAGCCGCATGAGAGAGGCTGAAATGAAAAAAAAGAAAAAGATCCATAATTTAGACGCAGCTTTGAGTTTTTCCAGCTCAGAACATGAAAGCGTGAGCTTGGAATTATAAGGCTCCATCTGACATTTACCCAAATAATCTTGATCCTTGAATACCACTTTATTTTTTTATGGTGTTAATTAAAAAAAAACAAAAAATACCCAGATGGATTTTCATAAAACCAAGCTCACCAACTGCACAGCAAAATGATGTGCTCTTTCTGTGTTGTCTGAAAACACTTTGACACTGTGTGGTGTGAAGATTTAAATGCAGTAAATTTACAGGTGAAAGTATGTGTGAGACGTGAAATGCGAAGTTGGAGAGAGGAAAGTGAGAAGAGAGAATAGAGAGTGTGACTCTGAATGCGTTAAAGGAAGTCAGGTTTTGTCAGGTTGTTGATGGAGCAGCTATTAGCAGCGTTTGTCAGGAATAACGTCAGAAGCGCAACAACAAAAAGACTAAGAAACAGAATCCAGCAAGCTTTTGATGCATGGTGGCTGAGGTCCACACCAACCCACACGAGCAGCAGATGTTGACAATATAATTTTATGGCATGGTAAAAAATAAAAAAATAAAAAAGGGTTTGAACTGATATCAGAAGAATATTTCGATTCTGTTCTCACAAAATAAAAGAAGCGTCTGCAAATCATTACGGATGTCTCAACCTTTTACTATTCTGTGTTCATGTTGGCTCCGCACTGGCGCATGCTGTCATATTAACATCTGTTCAACTGCATAATGGTTGCTGCTGGTAAGAGAGGAGGAAAAGAGGAGTGTGAGATATGCATTTGTGAAACCAAAGCACCTAGAAAATGGGTTTACAGGTGAAGGAGGAGGAGGAGAAAGGACAATATTTTCTTCATTGAGAATAAAAACCTCCAGGCTTTCCCCATTAACACACAATACCTACACAATATCTGGTCCTCATACTGGGGCAACACTGGTACCAGGCTCTAAAAGTAACACTATGATAAAGTAGTGTTTCCCATCTACCAAAAGCTCAGTGTTTAAGGATTTAATATTCCCCAGTACATGTACTCCTGTGGCTGCTCTGCATTGTCTTCAAAGTCAAGACAAAAATGAGTTTTTAAAACCCGGCCTCACCCTGACACACTGTAAACAAAGTTTAGAAGGTTGAAAATATAATTGTATACATTATCCTTACTGGTTTAGTGTTAAAATGGGGCTAAATTAGCCAAGCGTGAAAGAAGACTCGAAAGTGTGAAACAATGTGACTTTCTTTGATTGACATCTCTGATTTTTTTTCCCATATTTCCATATTTCAGTAGCTGTATGAAATGTATTATTCCCCTGATCTGTTGTTTTATTTAAAACATTTGTTTTTCTATTGTCATTATTATTAATGTATTCCTTCCATCCATTTCCTTCCTTCCTTCCATCCATTTGTCCATTTCATTCCTTCCTTCCTCCTTCCACTCTCTCTCTCTCTCTGGCCACACTCTCTCTCTGACACACACACACACTCTCTCTCTCTCTGACACACACACTCTCTCTCTCTCTCTGACACACACTCTCTCTCTCTCTCTCTGACACACACTCTCTCTCTCTCTCTGACACACACTCTCTCTCTCTCTCTGACACATTCACACGCACATTCAAGCCTCTGTGGACTTTAGAGGGTAAAGTTCACAGGTCATTCGAGTCTCTGGAACCGACAGCAGGCTCTTCACATGTAAGTTTATTTCTATAAATTGACGATATCGTCACACTGTGCAATTCGTGTTTTTGACTAGCATTCCACGAGCTAAAACTTAACTTTAAATACAAACCTGTGTCAAGTTACCACACGTAATACATAATAAGGAAAAACACATTTTTGTCTTTCCGAATGAAAAGCACAGAACAAACAGCCAAGCTGGTGGAACAGCAAAATATAGGTCTGGAAGTCTAGCTGTGAATTAACCTAGCATCACAAAGGAGATACAGAAACAAGGGTTTACATATGTAGGGTGAAACCCTTATGTCCTCTTGTCTGTTTATTTATTTTACATTCTCAGTCAATATTGTATTATACTGCATGTTTACTAAAGGTTGCTTTATATATAAGATAAGAGGTTTAGCCAATTAACATGTCCACCATTAGGGCAAATTACATGCAGGTCAAGATGTACTTTAAAAAATATTGTTGTTTAGCCTACACTTGTGTAGTATGTTTCAGAGTTGCCAGCTGCATACACGACACGGAATATTACACGATACAATATGATGTGAAAATATTGCAGATTGTAGTATTATTAATTACTTCTTATTATTACACGTTTATTTTGAAGTAGCAACCGGAAGTGGTGTTTTGCTGGCTTGACGCTGCTTGCGTCTGCTACGTGCTACATCATATAGCGTAACGTAGCGTACACTGAAAATATGACAGACTGCGTAAAATAAACCACCGTATGATTTAAAGCTCAGAGACTTTTTATCCAACCGTAAGTCAACATTTCATACCTTTAAATGACGTAAAGTACAAGTTAATAAAGTCATTATATTGGTTTACATTGTAACTTACTGTAGGTAACGGAACGGTTTGTATCTGCGTCCCACAGTCATTGATCAGCCTGCGGCTTGTGAGCGTGGAAGCTGACACAGCTTGCAGAACACTTTTATTTCAGGACTTATTCTCCTGTGTGGAGGAAAGTCGCTTCAAGATTGAGAAACAAAATAGGAAAAATATACACTTTGAACTAAATAGATATGTTTACCCTAATCACTACAAATACCTAAATAAATAAATGGTATCAAACCATGCAGATGGTTTTGGTTGTTTTTACGTCTGCTGCCAATCCAATACCATGGTGCAATGAATGGATTTTGTTTGTGGTGTTGCAACAAATTTGTCTTTCCAGAAACAATGCCTCACTTACTCAGAATAATTCCCAGTTTGAACAGTTTGCACTGGAGCTGTTTTATACTGAAATTGTCGAGCTGCACACCATATACACAGATACTGCAACACATTTTGAAATGTGGTCCACTTAAATCTCATTCTGTGAAGGATTTCTGTCAGGTTTTTTTTTTTTTTTTTTTTTTTGGTATTTAATTCAGAAAATATGGTTCTATTGAACAACAACAAACAATGATCAAACAATAATGAATTTTTGCTCAGCTCTACTTAACTTAGGTTTACTTTCATCAGGTGTTGTCACTCTGTGATCTACAAAATGTGTTTTTGCAGAACTCCTCTTACAATTTTACTGCTTTTCCATCTTCATGTGAACATGCCTACTACTATTACTACTACTACCTATTACTACGTTTCCAGCTGCACCTGAAGGCAGCACTGTCCACGCATGGCACACAATAGGGCAGGAAACATCAGTGCGAACATTGGCACCTATTAATATCTGTAGTAAATATAAAGTATTTTTCCTGTACTTTTCTTGAAAGACAGACTGAAGTATTGGTGGCTGTTAACTAACATTCTAGTTTGTCCACTCTGGAGCTTTCAACTGCATTTCCCAGTCCTCATCAGTGGGTGGCGTTTGCTCAGTCGTCATCACGCTCAACTTTCTACTCGTCTTAACGACGTTTGCCCTTTTAGCGAAATTAGGTGCACCATGGCGAAGCATTTCCACCTGAACACACCACTGCTGGAGAGCGTCAGCATGTCCAAACGTGTGGGAACCACCGTGTACCTGAAGATGGAGAATTCACAGCCCTCTGGCTCCTTCAAGATCCGTGGCATTGGACACCTCTGCCAACAGGTAGGGACCCTCAACCCTCTGCTGCTCTTCACATCTCTCATATCAGACGCTGACAATCTGATGTGTCATTTCTGCAGCTTGTCGGACAGTCCAAAGGAGTTGTCTGCTCTTCAGGTGTGACACAGCATGTTAATATGCACAATTCAGTACCAATTGGTGACTGTGTTGACTGTAATATAAGATAATATGGCCTTTTTCTAGGTGGTAATGCAGGTATGGCTGTAGCCTACGTAGCCAGAAAAATGGGCGTACCAGCCACCATCGTGGTTCCCTCCTCTTCTCCTCAGCTGGTCGTTCAGAGACTCCAGGATCAGGGTGCTACTGTCAAGACTACAGGCAAGGTAAAGACTGACATCAGTTCTTATCTGATCATGGTTGTTTCAACAGCCAATCTGTAATTGCTTTCAGTCTTCAGAAGAAAACAGAACACAAGAGGTGTAGAGGAGGAATGAAGTCAAATCTTCTTGTTCTTAGGTTTGGGATGATGCCAATGCAGAGGCTCTCAGACTGGCAGAGACTGAGGGACTCACATATGTTCCTCCATTCGATCACCCCCTGCTCTGGTAGAGACATTCATCACAGTTAAAGTTTCCAGTTTCTGCCATGCAGTGTTAATGGATGAACTACAAAACTGGTATACTTACATTCAAACTCTTCCTCACAACACACACCCAGGCAGGGCCACGCCAGTATGATCACAGAGGCCGCAGCCTCTCTGGGTCCTGGTGTGAGGCCCGGAGCTGTGCTGGTGTCTGTGGGCGGAGGGGGGCTCCTCTGCGGGGTCATCCAGGGCCTGAAGGACGTAGGCTGGACAGATGTACCCGTCATCGCCATGGAAACGGTGGGGGCCGACTGCTTCAACGCTGCGGTTAAGGCAGGGAGGGTGGTCACCCTGGATGACATCACCAGGTGAGAGGTTAAAGAAGTTCATTATGATTGCAGCCACACTGACCTCATCCTCATCTCTCCCTCCGTCGGTCTTCCCACAGTGAGGCTATATGTCTCGGAGCAAAGACAGTTTGCAAGAAAGCTTTTGAATACAGCCAGTGCAGCGAGCTTACAATCATTTCTGAGCTTGTGACGGACCAGCAGGCTCTGCAGGCTGTGGAAACATTCCTAGGTTAGTGTGTTTGTTTCCTTGAATGCATTTTAATGTTCCAAGGAACTTTCCTTTGACTGCTAATGACTTCATACTGCAAAGAAAAGAATAATCACCCTTACTCTTTGATTTTAAAGCCTCTAAAGTGAACTTCATCTTGCATTTGTTTTACTCAAACTCAGTGTGTGTGTGTGTGTGTGTGTGTGTGTGTGTGTGTCATCTTGTAGATGAGGAGCGTGTGTTGGTGGAGATGGCGTGCGGAGCAGCACTAGCAGCTGTCTATAGTGGACTTATAGGCAGACTACAGGGTGAAGGTAACTACTGTGGAGTCATCATCACCTAAAACGATGTATTCACCACTATGCTTCTGTTGTGCATTTACTAAAGCACCTATGTAGGAAAGTCCATTTCATGCCTATTTCCTTTTGAGTTCCTCTCAACTTTTTACAACTTTTCTGTTTGTTGATACAGCAGAGACACCGTGTTTGAGACACATCACTTCAACGTTTCAGTAATCTGGTTGACAATTCATTACTGACATGTCCTGTGGCAGCTCTTGAAGGGAAACTCCGGTATTTTTAAAACCTGGGCCCTGGTCTAAATGACTAATAGTCCAGTAGATCTCCTACGCCGGCATCCACGAACGGGCTACAATGGCTGCAATGTAATCCTCCAAAAAGGATCCTACTCTTTAACAAAACGTTTGTCTCTGTAGGGATCCTTTTCATGCTGTCAGACACTTCGAAAAACAGTCTGAGCCTGTCAGTGGCAAAAACAAGCACTTTTAGTGGATCGACTTTTTATAGGCGCAATTGCCCGCAAGGATTACGTTGCAGCCATTGCAGCCCGTTCATGAATGCCCGCGGAGGCGATCTACTGGACCAATTCCAAAACTATTAGACATTTCGAAAAAAAATAGGGCCCAGGTTTAAAAGTACTGGAGTTTCCCATTAATGGTCTTTGTTGTCTGGTGGTTTTTATTCTCATGCATTACCTTTTCAGACTAAAGCCACGTTGGTAGAAAATGTTTAAAGGCAAGAATTGTGATGAAACTTACTGTGTGTACTAACTCCCCTCTAATGAGAGGAAACTTCTGGAGAAGATGACCAGTTTTGTTGCACCACTCCTTTTTAGGTCGGCTGCCGACTCTCTTGGGCCCCCTGCTGGTGGTGGTGTGCGGTGGCAGCAGCGTCAACGTGAAGCAGCTGACCAACCTCAAACACAAACTGCAGACTTAAACTACCGCATGCATGTGTGCAAATGTGCTTGTATGGGTGCATAGCAACAGATGTGTTTCTATGTGACTGGCCAATGATGGGCTACAACAGCTAAAAGAAATTGCATCAGCTCAGTGAATCGTGTGGATGGATGAATGAAATAAAGAGGAATTCCTGGAAATAAAAAAAGTACAAGAGCTACAGCAATGTATCATCTAATTTAGAAGCAAATGTGTTGGTTGCAATGTTGGTCATTTAGGAATCAGTGCTTCTAACATTGCAGTGTTATTTTTATGTCGCATACAATATAAAAATACATTGAAGTTTCTTAGAAAACCCAAATAAATGTCTTCAGTTATAAATAACTGAGTGAGTCGTTACATGTGAATATGTTTTTAACCATGCTCAGCTCACTAAACTGTCAGAATTCAATTACTAGGTTTCCCCACATGGTGGTGTCACAGTTCACTGTTAATACAAGTGCACTGGCCATCCACAGTCTGAGGCAGATGCAGCAAACTTCATGAAAAAAAAGCTTTTTTCTGCTTTAAACAAATGTTTGTGGATGTGATTTGATCATAAATGAATTGTACTCCAGCACTGAGGCATAACAAAGTAAAAACTTTAGTTTTGCTCTTACGTTTTGTATTAATTTGAGGACACAACAACCAAATATTTATGCATTTGAGTCTTCTCTTGGTCTTTTTGTGGATGCATTTGCAGCCTTGGATCCAGTACAGTTATATATTTTAGATGAAAACAACAGAACCTTTAATGCTGGATTGTTTTGTGCCATTTTAAATTTAGTATTCTGGTCAATTTGTGTTATGTGGAGGCAGCTATTACTATGGAAACAGCCCCACTTTACTGCCTGCGTCACAGAAGTCAGTGGAAAGTGTTGCAGTTGACAACCTGTTGATAGTCTTTGCCTACTTAACTCTGACGGTTGCATAAGATATGAGGTTGTTCATAATGAGTACAAGCAGAAAATGGGCTTTATGCTAACACTGTAATCCCTTCCATGCTCTATAACACGGCATTGTCTTTTAAAAAGCACCTCAAAATGATTTATTGATGAAAACAAACTAGAGCGCTTTGTGATGATAATTAAGACTGATCTTGCAATGCAGCCTTTGGTATCTTTACAACAGGTGTTTGGTTCAATTGCCATACCCTGTAATTTACATATTTGATAAGGAGTAATAATTCATGTAAACATTTTCACTGGTATACTCATCGGTTTGAATTCCTCACTCAAGGTCCACTTATTCGGTTTCTTCCACATCACATGGCCTTCATCTGAGTTTCCTCAGTTGCCATGGAGGTGGTTCTGTTGTGACCTAAGTATGGAACTTTGGTCACATGATGACAGGTAACCAAGAGAATATTCACTCGGCAGGTTAGCTTTAGCTGTTAGTCCATCAGTCTAAAGACCATTAGCGTGTAGGCACTTTGTCTTCAAACACATTCAGTAAAAACATGATAGTTTGTATCTGCAATTTTTAGTTTTTTTGATATAAGAAAAAACATGAAAATAACTTGTAAACAAAATAAACTACAATTAGATTTCTGGCAAAAAAAAAAGGTAATTTAATCAATAAAGGGACTATAAGACAGTTGGTTTCCAATCTCTATCTCTGCTGTCTTCACATTAAGGACCTCAGTGGAAATAAGTCTGTGACTTGATTGTGTTATCTTTGACATTGTTGTAGTTGTGTGTGATTTAATTTCCTCCTCATAATGTCAACTACACTAAACTAAAGAGAATTCTTCCACCTTCTGCTTTATATTGCAGTTATGATGCTCAGGGATGACAGCCATGGCTGAATGACTGCCAAACTCGAGACTAAAGTCTGGTATTATGTAGTTTTTTTTTTCCATTACTCCCAAGATGGACATCTTATATAAAATTCTGCAGGATGCACCAACACCTCGCTTGTTTATGGAGACAAACGCACAACTTTCTGATCTCAGTGTTTGTGTTGGATCAGTCATTCTGCACAGAGGTGTTTGCCTGGAGGAATACTACCAACTGTAGTAGTATTCCTTAAGCTTCCAGCCTTATATTCACTGAATGTTGGATATATTAAAGAGCTTAAAATTCATTATCACTCACTGTTTCCCAAATCAAATCTATTCCAATAATAAGAGGAGATACAGAGACAGATATGTTAGCATTGAGGATTGTACAAAAGGGATGGTGTCTCTAAAGCTTTGCACATTCTCTATACATAAACTCATCATGAATATATTTTCCACAAGTTAGTAACACCGTCATTTGACATTTACAACATTTTTAAATGCATTAGATACATTAAGAGATGCTTGTTGCTAAGCAATAAACATATTTGCTTGTTTGGAGTGAATACATTGAATGTAAACAAGGTGATATAAGTCAGTATACTGCAGCTATGAAGCACCTCTCATTCAGTCCCATTGTGGCTGAACACATGTAGATAGATAGACCTGCCCCTCTGAATAACCAATGTCCCCAGCAGCACCATAGCAGCAGTAGGCTGATTGAACTGGGTAATTCCCAGGAGCACTCTCCAAGGTCATACATGGAGATGGACATAAACATTATCGTATCATAAACGCTACTCGCTCATGTCAGACTGTTACTCAACAGCATCACAGTAACAGAAGAAAACTCTGATATGACAAGGACAGAAGGGGAAATAGCAGATGTTGTTGTAATGGGTGTGCAGCCATCTGATTACCTTTATTAACTGGAGATAATTACATTATGAGATATATTTTCTGTCCATGCACGATTAAATATCAGTCCTCTCCTGATCTAAATAATCTACCTGTTCACATAAATGTACCTGACCCTCAGCTGTGCTCCCTCCTCTGGTGACTGTGATTTGGGCAGCCTGCAGACGGAGAAGCTAATGGACATTCCAGCCCATTTCTATGACAACAGGAAGGAGCTGCTTTGATGAGCCCAGCAGAGGGCATTTGAGCAGAGCTGCGGCTAAAAATAGGACCAAGTAAACAAGAATGAATGGAGAAGAGATAGAGAGGGAGACAGTGCATGTCTGTGTTTATGTGTTTGTGAATGCATGTCTATGCTTGTGCATGCCATTAGCTCTTTTCCTCACATATTCCAAATGTTGTGCCATCCATGTTTTTAGTTAAAGTTCCTTAAAAAGTGACTGTTCAAAAATCCAGCCACACTCCTTTTTGGAATCAGTAAATTCTTGGAAAACACTAATTTGATTTTCACCCAATGAGTTTTTATGAAACATCTTCAACTTTAGAGAGCTAATCTGTTCCACCCTCGACACAGCTCACCACATCTGGATAAGAGGGAGTCAAATCATTATTTTAAAAAACTGCTTCCAAATACATCTGGATGAACAGGCTGTAGGTGAAACCCTGTTTGTGCTCTTGCAAACAGGCCTCGCGCATCAAAGACGAAAATCTCATTTATTTTGTTGATTTTTGGACACTTATATTTGTTTCCACTTTATCATTTATATATGAATAATATCCATTTACTTAATAACATTTTTGTAACAGTTTGAATTAATACAGTTATATAGTAATTCAATATAATTTGAATTACATTCAACTATATTCAATTTTATAGTCATTGCTCAGTGTACAAGTACTGAGACAACGAAATGCAGTTCAGCATCTAACCAGAAGTGCAAAAAGCAGTAAAGTGCAGAGTAATGTACATATGTATAGAGGTAATAAACAGTAGGCTAAGAGGTGGATATGAATACGCTAAGATACAGTATATATAGTATGAATGTGCAGCAGTTAGTAGCTGAGCAAAATACATTGTGCAGCTAACATGCTACATGGCTGTTAGCTAAGATATGACTAAAGGTGTCAAATTAAACATAGTCTATGCACATCTGTAACAGGCCCAGTTAATTTCCATTGTGACTTAGACTGGAAGTTATCATGTCATCATGATACATCATCATCAGATACATTTTGTAATCAGATAACGTCTCCTTGAAGGTTAGCCAGCAGGTCCTCACTTTACTGTTTCTGTTTTAATCACTTCAAATCATTCTCCTGTTAACTGTCACTCTGCAACTCGTGATGCCTCAGAGCGCTGGTTCCCAACCTGGGGGTCAAGCGGTCACGAGATGAACCTAGTTGGTTGTGAGATGATTGCCCAGGTAGAAATTGAGAAAAAACTGAACTTATGGTTATTTAATCTTTATTTCTAAATCTAAGGGGAAAACCACTATTTATAGACATGCAACGTGTGACAAGAGGTCGCAAGGAGGCGTTACTTCATATTAAGCAGATACAAGCAAAAATGAGAACGAGACAAAGGGATGTAGAGCAGCTTAAATTTGTCTTAATAGTTGGATTTATCCAATAATTTCTATTTATCCATTATTAGTGAATTGCCAGTCTTTGTGTGTCATGTACCTGCTTAGTTTGAGAAGTAAAAGACACCTCAGAATGTTGATATGAAAGATGAGATTTTAGAAACCTTGATGTAGCTGATTAGTCTACATGAAGTTAGTACGTGCAGAAATATCAGCCATCATTTTGCTGCACTAATAAGGTGAGGAAACTGGAGGATACTGCCAAAGCATAATGACTTGCTCTGCCTTCCCTGAGAGTTGAGAGGCTCTGATCATCAGTGTACAGGTAATGCTATTAAACTGCATGTCAGATTATATTACAAAGCATTTTTCAGATAATTGATGTGTGTCAGTGTATCACAAACTATACAATCTCCTGTGTAAATACTGTGATACACGGCTCTAAAATTAGAGGCACACAGAGGTGGTTTGTTACAAATGCCTCGATTGGGTAACATTTGCCCATGTTTCTGACAGGGAATCACAAGGTAGAGCTCAGCAGCTGCTGTATGTATCCATGGCAACCTGACGACGGCGTGATGAGTGTAAATTGAATCTCAAAATGAAACTTACTGGGTTTTACCATTCTATTGTAACAACAGGTTCTTATAAACATTCACACAATGCAACAGCTGCATGTTTTCAGCAGGCTGAAAGAATGCACTTTTAGGCATTCAGCTGAGAAATGAACGCAAGCAGGCAGTAGTATTTTCATGACTGACTTACAAAGATGGCAATAGCAGGATAAGCTTAATTACAATTTGATTACTGCAGATAGAAACGAATGAAGGTTTAATGAACCTCAACCGGAAACGGGGCGACTGCAACAGCACAGAGAGCGATTTAGATCAGACTAGAATAAATACAGGGTACTGAACGCAGTAAGGTAATTACAAGATAACACATGCAGATTATAAGTTGTGTTAGTGTTGTATCATTAATGCAAAAGGCAGGTTCAGTCAGAGCAAAGGTGAAAACCATTACACAGAGGTCGCACTGGGCTTTTCTTCTCCAAGGAGTAACATACTGTAGTGTGCAGTGTGTAGGATTGGATGCACAATAGAATAAGTAATATTTGAATATATTCTCCAACTTCTTCCTTGGTGTTTTACTATATCTACACCTCTGGTGGAAGCACACGGCTATGAAAAGCAACACAGTGAGGGCTGAACAGATATTCTCATTAGCATCAATGCCTGCTGCCCGCTGTATGAATATTTCATTCCAGTGCTGTATTTAATACCTGACCTTTAAGATTCACACTACAGGGAAACAAATCCATCCCATGCTTTTACATTCCTAGATATCAGTATTAATCAAAACATTTCAGGGGTTAGTTTGTGGTGATGTGTTGCACTTTATGTTTTTGTTCTATTTCTCTTAGTGACTCCCTCTGACTCCCAGAAAAGGTGTGTAGTGATGGATTTCTTCCTGTATGAGTGATGACTGTCAGCAAGGAGTGTGTAGGAAGAGGCTCTTGTTCTGTGGTTCTGAGGGGCTGACACAAACACTTGCTGTTCATTTGCAGAGCGGCGATCTGTTCTCAGAAATCAGAGCCCTGCTGGTTTCTTTTCCAGCCGTCAGCAATCAGGGGCTGATGAGCAGCTAAGGTAGTGGGTGACCCAGCAGCACTGAGTCACACGAAGCAGGACTGAGAACCACTGCTGAACAGAGCTGAACATGTCCCTCAAGTAGCTGCATATAGAAAAATATGCCATAAAATACTGGCTTCAGAACTGGTATTTTGAGCATTAACTTGCTTTAAGTTGGATATTTTTCTTTAAGCTTCAAACAGGATAACGTTCATTAAAGGAAGATGCTTTGTATTTAGTAGATATCAAGTTGATTTAGGTAAACTAAGCCACATTATTTTGCTGTACTGGCATCTAATACAGTTTAATAATGTGGCTTAGCCAGCCTAAATGATCTTTTTTTTGTGTGGCTAAGCTACATTGTATTTGCATCTACATGGCATTATTAAGCTGTGTTAGCATTTAATGTTGTATTAGCATCTAATACACCCTAAATGTGAAGCTTAGCCAAGCTAAATGAACTTTTAATAAGTTAGCTAAACTGACTTATGAAGCTCAGGATAAAGGATGAAGTCCACCGACTGCCTTGCATTAAGGAGATATCAAAGAAAGTTGATCTGGGTTGGCTAAGCTACATTATTAAGCTAAGTAACACAAAAGACTTAACATGTGAAAACATGAAACCACCTTAAAATATTATTATGGAGCATCTAACAATGATATCAGCATCTTATATGGGTTAATAATGTGATTAACAGTGTGATTGTGTTAGCATTGCTAATACAACTACTACTATTAGCATATTGCTAATGCAACTACTGCAGGCTAATAGCTACAACTAAATGACCTAGATATTGTTTTTAATGTATCTTAGCTGAACTAAATTAACTTCGGGGTTGGCTAAACTACATTTTAAGCTGTATTAGATGATAATACTCTATCTCACATAAAACAAATCATTTCCTGAGCTATGAAAATCGGTTTATGTTTATGTTTAGCTTAGCTGTAAATTCTGGCTTAGTGTAGATATTTGTACAGGGATTGAGCCAGACAGTCGGCTTCCTCCCAGGTGTCTCGCGGACTGTACCACACCATGGAGCTCCCCCGTCCCTCACCCTTGCAGTGGGCCGCTCCCCCTTCTTCACCGCCCGCTTTGGTGGAAGCCAAACAGAACATCATGGCGATTGATGGTAAGTAGGCCAATAACGTCTCTCCTTTCCTTGTAATTAACTTCAGCTGGAAATAATACATGTCACAGCTGAATTCTTTAAACTGAAAAGTGCAAATGATTTCAGGAGAATGGCGCTTGCTTTGGCTGGTATCAGTGAAAGTTTTTTTTTTAAAATTATTTCTTTGAAGCGGTGATTTTCCTTCGCTGTGTGTGAGAGTAGAGGAGGCAGAGAGAGGAGTCTTGAGGCGGCTCACAGTGTGTTCCTAACGGCGGTGCTGAAAGGACAGCTCCGCTACTTTAACTGCATACCAAACGGAGAGGAACTGAAACGGTGACATGTGTCCATTCGCTGGTTGTGTTTCTACTGTTAATTTAACACCTCTGGCTGCCATTTGGTGCTCGTCGAAGTCGGCTGGCCGTTTAGTAGCCTCGCTGCATGTTGGTACTTTACAACTTGGGTTAAAGGGGGCGAACCCCAGACAGACTGGGTTTGAGGTTTCATTCACTGGCTGTAATTGTGAAGGCAGAGTGTGAAATCGTGCCAAGTTTTCGACCAGGACAGTATGTTTTGAAAAGCTCAAAACACTAAGTTTAGTTTAGACTTACTGTACACTAAATCATTTCCTGTGTATATTACCTTGTGTTACACCTTCTGTGATTTCCCCCCTTGCTATCTGTTTCTGGGCTGCACAGTGAGCTGATATGTGCTTTTACTCTTCACCTTTCTCTGCTTATATAACTTTGCAGGTTGTAAGCAGCTTTGGTGCTTATTTGATCTGTTTGAATATCCTAATGCTAGCAGCGGTGGAATACAGTTCTTTAAATGTAAGTGGAAAGAGGCCATCATAAAACTCAATGATAAATTACCTGCTTTGCAATAATACAGAGTGCTAGCCTTTTTCCTTTTCAATCAGAATGAAAAGCTGTGTTATAAAAACATCATCCACTTATGGGTAATACTATATAGTTAATCTTACTTAATAAAGTATGAAATAACATACACATAACATGATTAATGATGACCTTAAGGTGAAACATGGAATTATGGATCCACAGTAGAATATAATGTAATCTATATGTCATTTTTATATGTTATAAATAAATCTGTTCCAGTACTTTAATTTCTCTTTCTACATCTTGTGGTCGTATTACGGGCTTTAAAATGTTGGATTCATTCTGCAAGATTTCATTCATTTTTTCATGTAGAACTTAACAGCCACCACGGTTAAACCTATAAAGTTTTTTATGGGTGTGTTTTATGGCCTTATTTATTAGTGGGCAGCAGCAGAGAGGTGACAAGAAATGAGGGGAGAGAGAGAAATGGAAAATGACATGCAAGAAAGTTTCCCAGCCAGAGTCATTATAATCACAGTATATGGTACTGTGCATTTGAACCTCTTGGTCAGTAGGACACCCCAAACCTGTAAAAGTTTAAGGTCTTCACCAGTCTTTGGAGAAAGAGGAAAAATAATAGGCCATGAGGAATACAGGACGACAGGGTTCACCTCTAGAAACCAGCACAGCGATGTGCTATCCAGTTCCCGGTCTGCTGTAAACTAGGCAAATAGACCAACCGCCAGCCCAGGGCCCTCGGGGCTTTGCTAATAAGACTTAACATCAAGGAAGATTTGTTTGGTATGAACCATAGCTCAGAGTGTTGCATTTTTGTGTTGCTTAATTTTGCACCTTTTTAAAAAAAAATCAATTCACAACTGATCCAGGACTTGAAAACAGTCACATGGACTAATCTGGACCTGGTTTATTTGACAGTTTCACATGTTAGGGAAGCGCATGTGAAGAAATAGCTGAACAGGAGCATCTTATAACCACAAATTCATGTTTTATATATTCCCTGGTTCAGGACTTCACTCTTACAAAACCACAACCGAAGGAGGAAACAATCTACAAATACCACAAGACACACCATAAGAGGCAGCTCTTTACCCCTGCATTACTTCATCTCACCCTGCCTCATCTCCAGCAGACTCTCTACCATCATACCTCCTCTAGTTTATCAGACAGCCACACCTCGCCTGAGTTAGATGCTTAATCTACCTCGCCCACTGACCTCAGCTTCCCGCCACATTAGTCAGCAAAGTGCCGTTTCCTGAAAGGCCATGATTATAGCGGCCCCTGTCAGCGATATTTCACTGGAGCTAGTCGGCTCCATTGAGATTTATAGAGCAGCTGTGGGGCCGACTGACACCTGCAGCATCCAGAGGCCGGGTCGTCAACACCAGTGGGAGGCTGTGTTTCTGTCTGTGCTTGTGGTGTTAGGTTGGTTGAACATCACGAGGCGTCGCAAAACAACAGGAACAAGTTGTTTCTGCCTGACATTTTAGAGCGAGCAATTCATTTAGATGTTATGATGTTTTATTGTGGCTGCATGAATCAGTGTTTGCAAGTAATTATGTTGTTTAAAAGGTGCTATTATTTCGAGTGCATCTTGTCGTCTCATTTAAAGTTCACATGCATGTTTTCTGTGCCCACAGTGTTATGAAATAAAAACAAATTGAATATTTGTACAGCATATATACATACAAAAGCAGAGTACAGCTGCAAAAAACAATTATTTTTATTATCGATTGATATGACAACTCTTCTTCCAATTAATATATTACTCAATCTGATGTATGAAATATAAAATAAAATAGTCAAAGCCATCACAATTTCTCAGTTCCCTAAGAATTGCTGAAAAGCAGCAAATGATCACTTTTGACAAGCTGGAATTGCAGAACGTTTGGCATTTTTGCTTGAAAAACTGAAACGATTAATCGATTATCAAAACAGTTGCTGAATATTTTTCTGTCGATCGACTAATCGATTAGTTGGTCCATTGTTTCAGCTCTAAAGCAGTGTTTGCAAAATCAGAATCAGAATCAGAATACTTTATTGATCCCCTCAGGGAAATTAGGCGGTTACAGTCGCTCACATGTATAGAGTACTAGTACTAGTAGAAAGGAAATAAATAAATGAAATATACATAGACATAAAATATAAGTGTAAAATACAATAAGTACAAATAAGAAAAAAAATGCTATAGTAGAGAGAAGGTTATTGCACATTGTAATGAAGAAGTTATTGCACATCAAATGTTTTACATACATGATTGGGAGATAAAAGTAGGAAACATGATGGGAAGAAACTGAAAAAATGGCAAATGGTATTGGAAACATTACATTAGGCCTAGATTTAAATGATTTCTGTTACGTTTTTCAACATTTCCTTTTAGTTTTAGGCAACAGCCTCAAGTGGAACTTTTTGATGCCTCAAGGCTCATATTTTAGCAGACTTTGTAGACTTTATTGATGTATTCAATGGCATTCAGTTGGGTCATCAAGTCTGTTTATTTTGCTAATTCAGATTGTGCTTCGCCTCTGAATCATCATCTTAACACTACCATTATCAAAGCATACTGCCTTAAATACCAAATATATCAGAGCTCCTTAAGCTTCTTAATCGGATATACACAGCAGGCTCTCTGTGAAAAGATCACTGAGTGACTTAACTAAGCTTGTGTACACGAATGCTTTTTTTGTTAATTAAGTGATGGCAGTAGAAATTAAAATAAGGAAACATGCTAATCAAAATTCACTGATGCACTATCAAAGAAAAGCCGTAAAAATACACCTAATTTGTTCAAAAGACAGAGGATTTGACAAAAATCAGGATTTTCTTGTATAAATATGATATCGACAGAACTGCTGTGTTGTCTGTGGTTCCACTGCTCAGCCCTGGGATAGAGCTCCATGCATCAGCTCCTGTGACAAGCTGCAGACAGATCAACTGCAGGCCCAAAATGGATTTCACATATCCTGGTTAAGCCCGGTTTTCTGGCCGGCAGATCGAAAGCAGCCCAACTCGCGCACGCTTGGTATTCTCAGTGTGCGTGGTGTGTATGAAGCCTTGACGAGTCCTGAGCTGGAGCCAAGTACAGAGTAGGCAGCCCAGGAGGTGTTTAGCTGTGGAAATATTATGTGTTGAAATTACAGCAGCAGAGAAGCTCTTCAGGCTGACATTTTGACAGTATCTTTCAGATCTTACTGCCTGCCATTTGTCCTCTGGTGCCTTTGTTAACCAGTTTAACTCCAATAAGAAATATATGGATGTCTTAGTGGTAGATCACATATGTTGTTTAGACTGATAGAAAAACAAACAGTACACGTTCTTTTCTCTCGAAGCATTAAGACCGTGTCTTCCATGAACCCTGATGCTTCCTGTCAAGGATTTTTTCAGCTTCTCTCCCCTCCTCCTCCCTGGCATGGCTCTGTTTGTTTTGAAGAGCGAGGAAACAGGATATGAGGCGATAATAGCCAATATGTCTTCAGACCATTTGAGCTAATGTTTGCTATTAGACATTGTAACTGGAATAGAGCAATGCAATGCATCCTGTTGTGGGCCATAAATCAAAGCAGGAGATTTCAGTGTCACGCAAGCTAAAAGGCAGTGAAGAGGCTGCCAGTCTTTACAGTGACAGTCTTGATTATTTATGAAACTTACAGTTAAAGCTACACTAATCAATATTTTTATATTAACAATGGATGAAAGGACTATGTATAATGTAAAACATCACTCATATTGACAAACTCACAGAGAATTATCACCTGACTCTGCAGCTCCCCTCCACTCTACGGAGCGTTTTAGCATCTTTCAGCTAATTGTTTTGGTTTTGCGGACCACAACTTTACTGTTTTTGGCAAGCAGCTGTTGTCAGTGAAGAAGCTCTGGTAAACCCACTCTACACTACCTGCTCAGCACTAAGCGGCAGACAGGCAAAGTTAGCGACTAGCGAGTGAAAACAGAGGGGTGATTAGCAGCTAAAGAGACAGGTATTTCAAACAGTAGTTGGTGGAGACTAAAACAGAGCTAAATGGAGAGTGAATACATTTGTCAGGTGGCCAGAAACACGACCCCAAACAAATGCAATTGTTGCTCTGTGTCTGCTCAATGTGAGCAGAGGCAACTGTTTGCTAACGCGTTAGCTATATCAAATGAATAAGGCAATATTCTGGTAAATATGTATTATTTTTGGCTTGTTGTGGAGGTGGTCCAAGTGGCCAAAAAAACCTAAGAGCTACATGTATAGAAAAGGTTAGCAGGATTAGCATTGTATGCTAAAAGTCTTGAGGGCAGATGATGGATATTGCCTGTGGCTTCTGTGACTTATGTGACATGTATACCTGATCTCCCGTTGCATTGTGGACACAGACCTCATTCTTTAGTGCAGTTTTCAACTCTTTGCTTTAACTGCATGTTTGCTAATGTTCCTCAGTGGATTGCTCCAAGGACTTTTCTGCTCAGGACCTCAGTGGTTTGACCTGTTAGGGTTTTGATGAGTAGTTCTTAAAGTGTGTGCCTTTACTCTGGACACACACACAAAAACAGTCACACTGTGCTATTATCCCATGGGCACAGCAGACACACATAGGATGGATTGTACATCCACAGCATTGACAAAAACAACATTTTTGCTGTATATTAGCACATTTCTATTGGATGATATTTCTGTCATCTCAGGTCCTGTTGAGTGTTGCTGGTTGAGACTGAGGATTTTTGTGCAGTTTGCTTATTGATCAGCTCTCCAGGTGACACATGGCAAGGGAGGTTGGGAGTTGAATTGCAAGAAACAAAGGGACATTCTGAGCTCAGAGAAAAAAGTAAAAAATGTATGTTGGATGTTTTACGCCAGTATCATTGCCTGCTATTGTTAGCAGGCTTAAGCTATTATCAACTTAACACAGTATTTGTGATATGAATATTCCGTTTCTAAATTGGGCATATGTGGCTTTGTCAGTTCTAAAAATAAGGTATCAACTGCACTACTTTGAAAGTGTGTTTCCATTGCCCAGGGCTATGGCTAGTGCTGGTAATATGGAGCAATAGTTAGCTGTGACTTCACACAGTTCTCCTCCGTCTCCACAAGACAACCCTGTGCAACAGTGTACGTTGTACAGATGCAGTCTGAGGAAACTGTTGCTGCTTTATGAACTGTCGGGTAAGCTGGCTAATCTTTGACGTACTGTATCCTCCACTTTCTAATTGGCTTAGCTGGAGCTTACCCTGAAGTGGCTCCCTCGTGCCTTTCATTATGACAACACAAACCGGTTTCATGAACAACCTGACGTAACACAAGCCTTCCCTCTGCCAGTTTCAATAAAGAGACTGAGTGATTTTCATGTAAATGGCCGCTGACAAGAAATTAGTCTCATAAATCAATTATTGCTGTTATTGAGAGGTTATGAAGAAGCCCAAGCAACACAAGCTGATCCTCTGTCAGTGTTTTATTGATGAGGATGAAGACCACTGCATGTTTAGCTAGCTTAGTTCCCGAAAACCAGTCCATTATTAAATAACTCCTGCATGCCTACTTGTAGTTATACATTTTAAAGCTGCACTAATTTATACTTTTATATTAACAATGGATCAAATGACAACGTGTAATGTCATAGTGGTCACTCACTTCAGTTTTATGTAGCATTTTAGCATCTTTCAGCTCATTGTTTTGGTTTTAAAGCCCACAACTTTACTGTTTTGATTCACCCTCACTGTTCTCATTAACTTTGTTTGATGCAGCAGGCAGCTAATATTTGGAGAAAAACCTCCCTGCTCAGCACCAAACTGCACACTGACAAAGTTAGCAGCTAGCTGGTGAACATAGAGGAGCTGCTAGCACCTAAAGGGCCAGATATTTCCCTCAGAAGTTGGAAAGAGAGGGAATATTAGACTTTTGTCATTAGTCAGTTGGCTAGAAATGCAACTTCAAATGAATGCTAATGTCTGCTGGATGGGCAAATAGGCAACTGCTTGCTGGCACTGTCGCTGTAATGTGATAATGTGTTTGTTTTGTGTTTACAGCTTAAAACAAATGAAAGCTCTTTTGAAAAGCCTCGTCTGTATGAGGCTTGAAATGTAACGGGGGCAACACCACAAGTTTGTTTCCCTGAGTTCTTTCCTCACGCAGCATGTTCTCTCCACTGACCTCAAACAATCAAATATCTCTGTCAGGTCAATTTCTTCCGCCCAACTTTCTGTGTCACGGCCTCAGTCCATCCTTTTCTCCTGAACCCAGACGCGTTAGCCTCGGCAGCCTGATTAGAGGGGGCAGATAGAGGAGATTCCTTCAAGAAACTGGGACAAATCCTAAAAATGCAGCCAGCCTGGCCCCAGACGTCTGCGTGAGGGAAGACTGTGAGGCCACAGACTTCACCTTGATTTAGCTTGCAGAAGTGAGACTTGCTCCCTGGTGTAGCCGAGGTTCAGAAACAACAGCTCAGAAACTGCACATATTGATCACAACTGGTGCTTCAAATTGATTTCTCTCAGACTCAAGAAGAGATCACATGAACCTCTCAATGTACTGACAAGGTTTTAAGAGCCAGTAATGTACTCAAGCGTCACAGGTAGACACAAAGTGCACTTTTACAAATACTGTATTATACACAGTGTGCAGGATTATTTTGTCACGGTCACGACACCTGATACTTTCACCACAGGCATCCTCAGCACTCTGTCTTGGGCAGGTATTGACCTTTTCCTCAGAAAATATTAATCTTTCTGAGCTTAGTCTCCACATTTTTGTTCTGCCATGTCGTGTTCGTGCTAATATAAATTTAAGTTAATGTTTCTGAGACAACTTCAGTGATGGTGCTTGGTTTCAACATCTCCATAACAGCCATATTATTTCTGTAGAGGGGTTTATTTGTGGTCTTGTTTGGCCTTAATATGAGGCAGATGTTTTTGAGGCTGATCTCCGCCCAGAGGCCTCAAAGCAGCATATGTGACAAGCCATTTATCAAAGAATGAGTGATTTGTTTGACTTCAAGATGTTGACGAGTTCTCTGTAGTTACTGCAGTTACTCTTTTATCTTGACTGATCAGGCCCTTGAAGTACACAAAGTCATGAACAAAAAGGACTGCAACTAATGATTATTTTAATTATCAATTAATCTGTTGATTATTTTCTCAATTAACCAATTGATCATTTGGTCTATAAAATGTCAAAAAAAAGTGAAAAATGTACATCACAATTTCTATATAAGTTATCTATATTTTGGCTTCATTTTTGTACAGTGGGAGGAGGTGGAGGTGCGTCGTCCATCTTTATATACAGTCTATGGTTCAAAACATTGTGTGTGGAGGGAGTCCATGCAAGCACCCAGTTGATTAGATTTTGCAACAACTTGCTGCCTACATTAGGCATTAATAATTATAATTTGGCTGTCTGTTCACATTCATTTTTCCCATGTGTTTATGACAAGGGGGTGTTACTGCACAAATATTTCCCCATTAATACAGTCATTTTCTTATTTAACTAATTAACGTTAGTGAGTGTGTTTGATACACATGTCTAGGTAATTAAGGCGAGAGATTAGGGAGTGAAAATGCTTCTTGTTTTGTCTTGGAGAGGTCTACTATTCTAGTTTATACTAGTTTTCAGATATCAGTAGTAAAATACAGTGGCATGAAATGGCATCTTTGGTAGTGAAGGCTACATAGAAAATGTAGGTGCTGGTGAAAGGAACTTCGATCCCGAAAATATTTAAAAGATGGGAGAGAGATTGCTTGAGGTGTGATATGAGCAACCAGCACTGTGTGCCGTATTCAAGAGCACATGCAAGAAAATGTTATTTTTGACAAGTATGGTGTGTGGTGAGTGAAAGAGCACAGGGAGCTTCCTCCCACACGCAGCTGCTGTATCGATCTGCTGGACGACAACTCGGCTTTCAGCTCCTAGTTTGGCAGGAAAGATTTTCAGACAGTCTTGTCATGTAGCGGCTCAACTTCCTTCAGTGGCCATGTTTACATGCGGTAACACACTGTTTTATGTCTTACTGAGGTTTGTATTTACATGAACCTGCAATATCTTATGAGAATATTTACAGAGGCTTTTGAGCAACAGGAGGATAATTCCTTATACATGGGAAACAAATGATCCTGTTGTGCTATAGTACTGTATGTATACTTACTGTAAACACTGTAGTGCAGAATGCAATAACTGTAAGTACAGAAAGATATGCAACTAAGAATAAGGCAGCTTAAAGTCATGTTTTTACAGCCAGCTTTACTTGAGTTACATGATTCAGACTGTTTACAGTGTGAACGTAGGCAGACTTTGGTTTGTGTCATATCTGCAGCCTGGTTGCTTTTTTTTCACCACTTTTTACACTTCAAACACACAGACATAGCTATAGATATGTGACTTTTAAAAAGAAAGTCCAATAAACTTAAAGTTGTAAAGGTTTAGGACAGTCCATTGGTATATTTGTGTGACTTTTATGAATCTGACCTGTTCTTTCCCATGGCTAGATACCCAGGAGGTTTGAATTGACTCTCTGAATTCATCAGGGTGTAAAATATTGAGCTGCTCAATAGAAAATAAATTGGAAAGGCAGTAGAAGTAAAAGAACACAAGTCTTTTTATTCAGAGCTGGAAGCATTACTTTACAGCATTACTTTACTACCCTTAGTACTACCCTTGCTTAGTTTGGCTTACTTCCCGGATGCCTATGGGATCATGATTACGTTATTTGATCCCACAGACACTCAACAATTGAGCCAAGATATCCTAATATTGCTGTTTGACATGATGTCAAATACATAAAAAGGTCTGTGCTAAGGCATTTATTAGATTCTGACCCTGGGATAAAACAGTACAATTCCCCAAAACTACTGTATCTCTGAACTATCTCTTTAACCAAATCACACACATTTAGGCTATTCTATGTGATCTCCTTTTGATAACTAATGGAATATTTTTTCACTTCCATTCGCTGAGCCTCCCCTGAAACTGTTTGGAGCCCCCCTGAGGAGGCCCACCCACAATAAAACTCATATGGTAATACTCTGCAAGTTCTACAAGATCAGGTTATCAGTCACTGGTTGTAGATCCACCCAGTAGCATCAAGACTTTTAGTTTTTCCTCTTTAGGGCTGCAATTAATGATTATTTTCATTATCGATCAATCTGCAGATTGCATTCTCAATAATCAATATATTTTTCAGTCTGAGTTTCACAATAGATTCATTTTACTTTTGATCAACTTATCGATTAATGAACCAATTGTTGCAGCTGTAGTTCTCTTGTTTCTGCCTTTTGTGAAACAGTCAGACTGACCTAAACCAAAAACAGACAAAAACGAGGCACTGATCTATTTGTATGTTGGACATTTTAAGATGGGAAGCTGAATCAATCCAGGAGGAAAATATCAACAAGAACAATGCAGTATATTCATTCTCATCAGAGTGGGTTAAGGTTAAATTGGAATAGATCGACTCCACGTGTGTTTCTGCACACATCCCAGTAAAAATAATGCATTTCCTCAAGCCCTACATGTCTGATTCCATTACAGATATGGCATTAACAGTTCAAATGTTAGCTGGGTATGAAAAATGACACAAGGCAAAGGTCATGTGTCACCGCGACCATCACACCACTGTGACACCATTAGTTTGAGTGCTTTCAGCCTTTTGTAGCTGAGCTGTACAAATCTTACAAGTGTCACAGTTGAAGGCAGCCAGAGCTATTTGAGACCTCAACCTGTAGGCAGGTCCCAGAGGCAGCCGCACAGCTCAGAGACTGGGAGGCCATCACATGTGTGAGTAATAGTTCTGAATTACAGTCACTGTCTGGAAGCTCGTCTGGTGAAGAAAACCATGGTGAGCTCTTTGTAGTGGTCCTCTGAATAACAGCGTCTAGGTATCTACCTCACGATATACTGATGCTCTGATGCATTATACCTGCTAAACGTCAGCATGTTAGCATTGTCGTTGTGAATGTGTTAGCTCAAAGCACCACTGTGCGTAACTACAGCCTCACAGAACGGCTAGCATGGAGCAAGTGCACTAGTGCTTCCTTTAGCCCCGCCTCCCAACCGCTCTGGCTCAGGCTCAGGCTCACTAACATGAATGGCAGTGACTCTATAACTCTGGATTTGGCTATTAATGCATTTTACAACTTTTGGGACATAATGATTTAAATAAGGACTATTGGTTCTTGTTCGTAATGGCTAGTTGTTGTACCTAAAAAAAAATTATCCGCTGATTTACAGACGTCTCTTTCACAATGTAAGTCTATGGGAAAAAGTCTCTTGGGGCCAGTGTGCATCACGTGACGGACCCGGAGGTTGTAATTACACGGTTTGGCCACTATGTCAAATTGGCTTCAAAGCATGGCGCTCTTCCTGGGGGCTTGCTCTGTATCTACAATTTCACTGTCCTCCATGTTTTCTTGTCACTCTCTTCTACTGCGGCAGTTGGCAAACCAGCTTAGAGGTGCATTACCGCCACCAACTGTCGCTCTCACGTCACATGAGAACATGAGAAGCAGTCCTGCTGCCCAAATCACGTTACCTTGCGAGGCAGCTAGATACACTAAGGGATAGCTCCCACGGTGGAAACAGTGTTGCCAAATCTCTACCGGTAGACACATTTCTACCATCGCCCAACCCTATTAATCTATCCCAAACTTAAATCTTTCATTAAACCCACATCTACAGTATGGGCTATCTTAATGTAAAATATCAGCATACAATACGATCATGAAATATACATCAACTACAATATTTTCCTCTCAGTCAACCAGACCTGAAGTTCATTTGGTAATTAGGCTGTTCAGTTCTGTTAATGGTTCTCCAGATATTTTGGACAGTATTCAGAGCGCTTTAATATCTCTCGACAATTCAGTCATCAGTCCAGTCAGTGTTTGTTTTTTTATGTAATCATCAAATCAAACAGTGATACAAGAGTGCATGGATGTTCCCAAGAATTGTGCTGAGATTAGAGGACACCCTCTGCATCCAGAATTTGCCAGTGGTTAAGGATTACTGAGCCGTGCCAGCTTTAGAACAATGCTTTGTGGAGTCAGATCACACAACGGCAGCCCTTCCCCATCTCAAGCAGCTTCACCATCAAGCCAGTGGGTTGCATTCAAATGATGTTGTGAAATACCGCAGGCCTTTATCTCTACTGGCCATTGCAGCTCCTAATGGCGATAAGCAAACTCAACAAACAGTGACACAACGATGCACAATCAAGGACACAAAATATTATCATGCTGTGGGTTTTCTAAATGCCAGAGATGTTGTAGAATGACTCTGGTTTACCAGCATGATCTAGTCAAAGCAAATGAAAATGCAGTTTCACAAAAGATAAGTCTTTCAGTATTTTGTTGTAGTCAAAGAAGAAAAAAATAGCTATATACTTTTTTTTGTTTTGTTTTATCCAACTTATTGAAACAAAGTTTTGTATGGAGGGATGGAAGGATAAATTAAGGGTTGAGGATAATTTTATGAATGGAAGGTCAAGCGGGGGTGGACGAGTGAAAGCTGGTATGCCATGTTGTTAAATCCAGGGAACCCAGTCACTCAGGGAGGGGGCCACATCTCGTTGGTAGAGCGCTAAAAACAAGAGTTTAACTTTTGGGGAAATAGGCTTATTCACTTTCTTGCAGAGAGTTAGATGGGAAGATTGATACCACTCTCACACAGTATCTGTCTGTGAAATAAGAAGTTAAAACCAGGAGATGGTAAGCTTAGCTTAGCACAAAGACTGGAAGCAGAGGGAAACAGCTAGCCATAACTTGTGGTTTTTACACGTTTTTTGTTGAGGTGCTGGTAGGCTGATTTTGTTACCTGGAGCAGGAGCTGTTTCCCTCTGATTCCACACTTTGTTCTAAGCTAAGCTAACCAGCTGTTAGCTAAAGCTTCATATTTAATCGGCAGATGGATATGAGAGTGGTATCAGTCTTATCATCCAACTCTCAGCAAGAAAACGAAGAAGCATATTTCCCAATATGTCGAACTATTCCTTTAATGGCTCATCTTTCCCCACTTTAGTTCCTTTTTCTGAGGGAGAAGATGGTTAAAAACAACTGCATTGTGTTTAAAGTGCTACATGAATAAAGTTAATCAAAGTTGAGTTGAAGAGAAAGGTTTGAGGTGGGAGAGATGTAAGAACTGAGAGAAAGGATAAAAAGAGCTTATGTACACCTAATTAGGCTGGGACAGGTAATTATTACTGTAAAGGAGTGTAAAGCATGGTCTAGTTAAATACGCAGGCTCTACATAAACACATAGCACATACTTAGCCTCTTAATAGGCTTATCACAGTATGTGTGGATAAAAACCAAACCAGCCTTCCATCATGTAAAGCTCCTCTGCTCATAGAAGAACAAAAATTAAGCCAGAGATTACACACACCTGTCATCAGCTGCTGTTAAAACATTTTATGTGGGCATTTAAAGCAGATAAATACTATAGCTTTTTAGTTAGTGTCCATTAGTGCCTTGCTGGGGCTTAAGAAAAGAAAATCATCATCATGTACAGGCTGTTTGAATACGTCTTAAATGTCTGTAGAGCAAGAAACACACAAGCGTTTCTCAGTTTAACCAGTGTATTTTAAAGTCGAGCAGCTTGTACACCAAACACCCATGTCAGACTGTTACCATCCAGTCTCTGTCAGTGTCTTATGTCTGCGTCGGTCTCATCCTTTTACTGGGAATTTGTCTAAATGTTCCAACATATTTCAGTGTGTTTCCATGACGTTTGTTTTGTCTCCCGTTCCCTCCATCACAGCGTGCCTCATTGAAACTGCATTGTCTTTCCAGGTGGCGAGCGTAACTGTGGAGTACATGAGCTGATCTGCGTCAGAAAAGGTAGGGCAGATCAGAGCTCTGGGAGGTTGACCTTCGACCCCGCACTGCACCATTTTTCACTGTGAAACTGTCATCGTTAACACTCGTCCTTGTTCCATTGTGTTCAGGTCGTGCTGCCTTCACTGTTGCTGATTGTTTTTAGCCTTGTTTTCTTGTGCGTGCTCACTGCGTGTGTACATTGTTTTTCTAGAACTGTCAACTGAAAATGTTTAAATTAACTTCACAAGCACCTAAATTTAATTTCAAATGTCATATTCTCTCAAGTCAGACCAAGGAAAAGAACGCAACTTTTAGGCAAGAAAGATAGCCTAATTTCCTTATATACATATTTCTTAGTTTGTCTATGCTGCTGTCAGAGAGATGTCAGCGTCAAAACATGTGTAACGCTTAAGATTACAGCAAATTACAGTGTAATGTTTTGTGCATACGGGGTACTAATGAAATCCTTCTGTACAAGGGAAGAAGTACAGGGACTAAGGGGGTAACAAATGTGTGTTAAGGAGGGACATAGAAATAAGTTACATCCAAAGTATTTTTGAATTACCCTGTACGTATTGAATAATTACAGCGTACATACAGGGGATTTGCCTATATGCCCTTTAACATTAGCAAAGTCATGAAAAGGAACCATTCTACATGTGGCACTTTTAAAAAAAATTATATTGAGTTTTGTTGTGCCACATCTTTATACTGTGTGTTGTACAAAAATAATAATAATAATAATAAACACATAATAAAGTTTGTTTGTTTGTTAAATTTGGCTCCATAACAGTTTATGATATTATATGAGGACATAAGAGCTGGTTCTCTAACATTAGTGTTGCTTGTCAGACAGATCTTACATTGGACCCCAGTGTGAGATGGGTTTTGTTTTATTCCCCAGCAAAAATAATGTACACACTATTAATAATATGTACTCCGTGCATATAAACATTTACAATGTAATTTCATTGTTTGTAATGATTTTTTTTAAATGATACCCTAACTAGTTTTATTGCAATTTCAGCACTGTTAACCCATTTTATCCATTGTTCCTGTCTTGTTACCTAGTAACAATTGTTAAGTAGATACTGACACTGTGATTTATTATATCTTCTCTTCTTGCCCAGTAAATATTCATTGATCTGCAGGCTGTAATCTGAAGTGTTAGTAAAGAAGACCTTAATGGATAAACCACAATCCACTATATGGGTCATTCTGAAGTTATCATTTTCAACATTCAAGTGCATGTTCTACTTCTTGTTGTACCACAAAAGTGAGTAGCCGTGATTTGTGTCTGATGTCCATCCATCCATTTTCTTCCTCCTATCTGGGGCCAGGTTGCGGTTTCTGATGCGACTTCATGTATTGAAGGTCACGATAGTGCCGCAACTGTAAAGTTCTGTAATAACAAGCTTTTAACAAATCAGACTGGTTAGAATAATCATAATGTTGCATGTTCAGCCAGAGCACTCAGTGCCCCTCTTTGCCGTGGCAGTATTCATATTCTGGATGTAGATGACTCTCTTTGAAACCCAAAAAATGCAGAAGTAGATTCAGAGGGTGCTTATGAACCAGCTGAATGGTCTGGTTGTGTAAGTGTGTGTGTGTGTGTGTGTGTGTGTTTCATAATTTGGGTTATCCCAGTTATTTTTTGTGACTGTTGAAGATTGATTCAAGGTGTGTGTGTGTGTGTGTGTGTGTGTGGACAGGTTTGTGGCCACACAGTAGGTGTTGTGCTTCTGTGCATTGTCTGAACATGTGTGGGCGTGTGTATGGGAGTGCTGGTGAGAGTGCTTACGGACTGCCTGTGGAGTGTGTCGGTGTCTTTGTGGTTTTGAGATGGTTTTGTGCTTTTTGACATTCAACATGGCAACAGTTTCCATGCGGCCAGAACACAACAAGGACAATAGACGTGCGTCATTGAACAAGCAAAAATACCCAGGATATTTGTCAACAGTGACAATAAAACACTTGAACTTGTAGAGCTCAAACTAAAGCACATTTACATTAGAACACATGTATGTGCAGCTTTTCCTCATTGTTTAATATTCATGTGCAAATTCTATCAAATACCTTCCTTAACTCTGCTCCAAACACCTAAACCTAAACATTACTGACAATTTTAGGAAGCTAGCATTAGCACAGCATCATCAACCATCCATCCATTAACTTTTTTCTTTGCCACATACCTGATTCAGGTCACCATGGCAACAGGGTCAACTGAGCAGCCCAGATGTCCTTTTCCCCAGCAACGTCCTCTTGCTCCTCCTGCGGGACCTCTAAGCGCTCCCAGGCATTGTGGGAGATGTAGTTCTTCCAGAGCGTCCTGTGTCTCACCACTGTCAGAAATCCCTGTGTTGAAGGGCACTGTCACTCTCATCCTCATCTCGTCATCATTGAGACTGTTCAAACAAATCATCTTTTGCCAATCATCAATCAAGCTGTCAGAGGGCTTTTTGTTTGAATGACAGGTGTGTAGGTGTGTCTTTGATTGTCTGGATTATGATGGGAAAATTATAAACACACTCTTTATTGGTTCCAGCTAAAGATGTACAGTTTTTGTTGCCACTGTAGTTTCATTTCAGACATCAGACATCATTTCAAACACGATGACTGTCAGATCCGGTCAAGGTCACCTGGTTCAAGCCAGAGCTGAGAAATGAATGCTTTAAATAGAAGCATTTTTTGTTTTGTTGTTAAGGGATAAGACCGCCTGCTCCTTCTCTTTGGTCAGGTCAAGATGTCATTTCCATGGTGCACAGTGCAGAAACCTTTCTATAACTTACATACTTTCCATTTGTTAAACACAAGGAAGGGTCATTGTGTCCGTGAACTGTGGCTGGTGATTGGACAGCCTTGTGTTTGCCCTCTAAATAAGTCATAAAAATATTTTCAGGCTTGATTCAAATTCAAGCATTCAGTCATTCAGCTATGTTAAAATAAAAGTTACTCTTGATTGTCAATACCTCATATCGTCTGAGTGAGACAGAGTTAAGTAAACATGGTCTTTCTCATCCACTCTATAACCTACCAGTTAATCACTAATATCTAGTTTCTACCTTCACACTGAGTGTCTCATACAAATGCAGTTGTTGCAGCAGATGAATATCAAATCTATCTAAATTGCCTGCACTACAACTGACTGCCATCTGAACACAGTCTGCATCTTTTATTTTTGGAGGATATTTGGAGGATTTATCTCCATTGTATATACCTAATTTAGTTTTAACAAGTCTTCCAACCCATACGATCACATTGGTCGTTTGTTCCTAACCTCTAATATGACCCACAGAAGTGTTTCCTAAATTAGCGCCCCTACCAGTGGCAGGGGATATGACTCCAAAAACAACAGAACAACATAGATAGGTGTACCGGACCTTCGTAGTCATGGTAACAATAAGAAACACGTGGTTAACGTTGTGAAGCGGTCGCAGTTTGGTTAGGTTTAGGCACCAAAACTACTTGGTTAGATTTAGGAAAAGATGAGTACGTTATTAAGTACATTAGTAAGTTAAGTTACGTGATGTGACTTGCGTACTTAAAATAAGTTTGAGTTTTGGTTTCACACGGGACACTACGGCCACTAGATGTTGCTGTACATACAAATGTAAATATGGGTCATAGTAAGCTGCTGCACAGACGACCTATACGGACGTATTTTCTGGAGTTATTATGCTGTAGTGAATTCCAAATATCTCTGTCTTGGAAATAGTTTTGATAAAATTTTTCTCATGTTTGGTTCTCATTTTACCTCCAATTCCCCACAAACACTAACTTTAAAGAAACCGACTCTTACAAAGGTATCGGGTGCATTTTTTAACCATAACAAAGTTGCTTTCCCACATTACTGTCCTCTGAGCTTCTTGTGTAACAAAGTCTGTTATTGTTAAATCTTCCGGTGAGTCATCGTTCAGTCCCTCACACATTATCTAAGGGCTATTCTCAGTATGTTAATGGAATACAGGAGATTTGATTGAATAAGACGTATTAGCTAAAACTGAACATATACTGTGTGTGTGTGTGTGTGTGTGTGTGTGTGTGGCTAAACTTTAAGTCATTTATTTAATCAAGATCATGAATAATAAGTCTACATTTTTTACATATCATCAGGATCATTTCCAGTTAGTTCCACTTAGTGGCTGTGGGTTTGAATACTACATAGGAAGCAGCTGGACCCACAGTATTTAAGGTGGGAGTCTAAACAAACATATTTTACATTTGAATTAAGACCAGTGAGCTACTGTTTAATCAAATTAAACAGGAAAATGAGAAATAACTTACACTGTGTTACAGCACTTTTATTGCAGCGTTTCCTGTAGAAATACTAATATCTGGTCGGCGACAACATGTCCAATGTTTGAGTACGGTGAAGGGACTAAAAGTGAGGAATGAAACCTGAATACAGAGAAAAATGTTGTAGACTGAAGTCAGGGAGCCAAAAGTAAAGAGAGAAACTGTCTGTGGATTTCAGTGATTGCATATTCTTTTCCCTGTTTGAACCAGTTGGGGAATTATACAGAGCAGGATCCCACTCCATCTGTGCTGTGAATAATTCAGTCAACAGTGAGAAGCTGGTACAGTGTAAGCAGACAGGCATTCCCATGGGAGAACGCCTGCTGCTCCCACCTCACCATGTGACTAAACATTGTGGGCTACCAACAATAAGCCTGGCTCATTACAGCCCAGGCACATTTAACAGAGAGAACAAACAATTACTCAGAAAATTCTGCACTATTATTTATTTATTTTTTTTAGCAGAAACACATCTCTGTAAGCTAAAAAAAAAAAAGAAAGTCAAACAGGAAGTTGGAAATAAGGGCACACCAGGTTGTGTAGCATTCTATTCTAGTTCTTTGGTGTCAGTCTTATTGTTAAAGAAAATAACACGCACTGGACATCATCCTGTTATGTCTCATTGGATTCATCCAGTCTTTCCCAAAACATAATGAAGACATAGTAACAGACCAGAGTCTGGTTAATTGCTGCAGGCATTAAATTGGCATTACAAATAACAGAAAGCATAATCATCATCATCATCATCATAGTAATCATCATTGATCGGACAATAAGATGTCATCTAAGTACACTTTCTTGCCAAATGAGCTCATTATCTTCCATCAGTACCAAGGCAATCATTTGGTTTAATTGAAGAAAATGGACTTTACATGTTGTGATTACCGTGTTGAAAACTTAATTCATCATTGTAAATGAGCTCAGCAGCAATTTGAGGAATGAACTATGTAGTCTTTCTAATTGCTCTAAAATAAAATCTCTTATACCTTTCCCCTTTGCTCTTATATTATTTCTTTGTGTAACCAGGGTCTATCTACTCTTGATTACAGTTATTAATACAGCAAATACATTTCTTATATCGCTGATAGTGATAACAGCCAATAGTCTCTGCGTTGTGTTTGGGATGTTGATGGACTAACGTCTGACAGTTACAGTAGTTAACTCCAACGCTGAGACACATACAGCTCCGATGTCGATTCACAGATGATTTATTGCTTACAAGCACTTCTGGATCTGGGGGATACAAGCCCGGCCTCAGTAAAACTATTCAGTGTAAAAGAAAATCATAAACAAAGGAAACTTACAATACTAATGAATGATTTCTGTAGCCAATCTAAATAAACATTAACTGACAAATTATAGAGCCAACGGTCCAAGACTTCTTAAAAATTACACATTACACAAAGACACTACCGATACAGATAAATTAGTACACATAGATAATTAGTCTGGATGTCAGTTTAGTTACTGTCTCTCTCTCTGATAGGCTGTACATTAATATTTACATGTTTTCATTTAACAGTCATCCACTCACCTGGGGGATACAAGCCCGGTCTGACTTGTTCCCCCAGTGATGGACTTTATAACTGCATTGTTACCATGGATACTGTGTAGCTTAGTAATAAATATGGAAAATAAAATAATCATAAAAATATGAAAATAACACAAATATGTACAACTTACAACTATCAAATAAAGGTAATATTACTGACAAAATTAAATTATATATTACAAGATTTTGCTATTAGACAAAGTAACAATTTAAACCTCAAATTATGTATTTAATGTAACATGCAAGAAGCATATGTTACATTTGATCACTTCTCACTTCTTCTCACTTGTATGACCCTAATGTAGAGGATCTAGTACTGTATGTAGGCATATTTTAATTTGTATTTTAACACTTGATTTCTATAAATTATTAACAGTTAGGGTGTCAATCTATATCAGTCCACCCATCATACTTAATGTGGTTCTGAACTAAGTGGTGCCATTGGTTGCATTATGGGAGATGTAGGATCCAGTGTTTTTAGCTTGGCCCATAAAATCAGGATATCTCGGCCTCTGTTTCTTTGATTTGGATCTTTAAAAAAAAAATTCTGTCTCTTATAAGTCACCCAACTTTATGGAAGTGCAATATTATTACAATAGAGGCAGTATTTTAAATCCTAAATACTTTAAATCCTAAATAGTTGAACTTTGTTTGATACTTTTCAAACAGTGGGCCTGGAGCAGTTAGATTGCATTGTACATCCTTTTCGGTGGTGTGCTTTTTCCTTTCATACATCAAATCCTGGGTGGGGCCTGAACTCAACCTCCTCTGCAACACTGAGAAACAAGAAACAGTGTTTGCCATTTCATCCCATAATGCACCACATGCTATATTTGCCTCTGTTCTGACCATAATCATCCTGAGTAAGTCTTTGCAAGGAATCACACTCAACAATAATGGTTTTAATAGGGGGCCGCTTACTACCATTGCACAGAATGGTCACTGCCTCATAGCCTTTAGTAGTGTCTGAAAAGCATGGGTGCAGTTCCCTCCCTAAATTATGGAGGATGCCTAATCTATTAAGCTATAAACATGATTTGTCAAAAGTGTCCCTACTTGTTGGACAATAAATTCTACTGACAGCATAAGACAAGATCCAGTGTGTGTGTAGTAGCTCTAACATGACAGCTGTTTGCACCGATGCTACGCTCCTTTCACACACAGATACGCATGAGACTAACATCATTCTGCACCCCTCTCTAACATGTTGTTCTCAGTGTTTCATCTCGACATTATTTGCCTTCTCATTATGCTGAGAAAATAGAGCAGAAATTTCCCTCCAAGTGATATTTTAGTATTATGGAGATTTTTTTTTTTTTTTTTTTTAACATGTAACAGCTTGTGATCAGTCACTGACCCACTCATCCTCTGTGTGAGCCTGATTGCAACAAATTATTCTGCCAGTGTAAAATGTCAAATGAATTTCCTGAATTCCCTGCAGGAGATGGCAGTCGATCTCTGGAACTGAACATTGATTGCTCCTAAACTTTTACAGAGGTCTGTGAAGTGTTCTACTAAATTACTGTGGTTTAGTTTTTTTTTTCAGTTTGAAAGGGTTACATTAAGTAGTTAGAAGCTGTTGAGGACAAAGATGTTAAGCTCATTTGATGGCTTTGATGTCACAGGGTTGAGGTACTACCAGAGAGAAGAACAACAGGAAAGCATTACGTTCTGATAGCTGAGACAGGAAGTCTCCCCTGTGGCCACACCTGATGAGGACATAACACCGCCATGAAGGTGTTGGAAGGTGATATGTGAGGTGGAAGGCCATACAGCTGGCTTTCATCTATCAAAAACTCCCTCAGAACATGAAGACAACTTCATCAGCAGGGTTTACTCTGTTTTACAAATCCTTTCTGCATGTCTCATGATGTTTTTTCCCCGTACCAAACCGTATCTACTGATGTGTGGCACTCAGTGTGGCGTTTAATGAGATCTGACTTGCCTGTGTCTGGAGTCTGGAGCTGCACCTGAACCTGTTGCTATGGCAACCAACCGGTTGTGCTGCCGTCATCAACTTGTTTTCTGTCTCTCCTGGCCCCGTTCAGTCTACCTGCCTCTGTCTCTCTTGATCTGATGTTTGTAGAAAGTGGGTGACATGGGTTTTTATTTAAGTGACACCTCAGGAAAACCAAACCAATGCACTTAGACTAGTCTCAGATCAAAGGTGCATTTAAAACATTCAATATACTGTAAAAGTACTCATGCTGCCTTTGAACATAAACCAACAACATTTAATGTTAATATTAATAAACACTAAACTCATATATAAAAATTAGCACCATTACTAAGAAGACTGGTGGCCTTTTCACTCTATTTCCTGCTGTATTGGCCAAAAGAAGCCATCTTGGTTACCACAATATATGCATTTTCAGCACCAGTATTCTTGCTGCAACTGTAATTTTCACGTTAGCTTATTTTGTTAACTTTTCTCCTACAAATTAAAAAATAGTGCAATTTGGGAAATATGCTTATTGGCTTATTGGCCTTGCCAAAAGTTAGAAGAGAAAAGTGATACTACTCTCATGTCTGTATGCTAAATATGAAGCTTCAGCCAGCAGCCAGTTAGCGTAGCTTAGCACAAAGACTGTAAACAGGGGTTAACAGCTAGCCTACCAGCAACTCTAAAGCTCACTAATAACCACATTATATCTGGTTGCTTTAATTTGTACAAAAACTGAAGTGTAAAACAGACAAGCTGTGATTTTACAGAGGGTTAGCTAACCTACTGTTAGCTGTAGCTTCATATTTAACGGACAGACATGTCGGCAAGAGAGTCAATAAGCGATATTCATTAAATGTCAAACGCTTGCTTTAAGTAGCGACAGGAATACAATCACTAGCAATACCATTAGCATTACATAGGGGCTATACAATGAAGTTTTTGACAATAGTGTGCTGATTTTTAAAAAAAATTTTAAAAAAAAATTTAAAAAAATTTTAACTTGAATTTCTGTGTCTCAGTCTCTCCAGAGGTGCTGGGGTTTCTGACAGCCATCGGGCTCTTCATCATCCTCATGACCCTCCTGTTCTGGTACCTCAACAACAAGTTGGCACTAGAGAACCCAGGGAGCCTTCAGTGCCTTGATGACTTCAGGAAAAAAGCAGAGCTGCAAGGTGAGCCCTCATTTACATTTATGTGCTTTTGTGCTCACGGCTTCACAGTCTTTTAATAGTACACCAGACAAATGGCATTTTTATGCTTCTAGGAACGTTTGGACTGGTTTCAACCAATGCTACAAGACCTAATTGTGAACTATGTGTCTAGATGCCACTAGGGATATATACCTCAGCTTACACCGTTTTAGGCCACAAACAACAAAAGAAAAAAGCCAGACTTCTGGCATATAACATTTTGAGATTGTGTCTGTTTAGAACTTTGACATAACAAGGATGCTCACCTTTATGTCTTTTTGTCAGATATGTTCCCCATTCATCTGACAACTGAGGACAGGACTGATATAATATACTATGTCCACAATTAACCAAAAGAAGATGCACTTAAATAAGCAATAAAAACCTGTGAATTGTGTAATATACCAAAAACATTTATAGGATACATAAATTAAAATATATTTTACACTTGCAGCTTAGGGCACAGATCGGGAACTGTACCATGACCCTTCTTAAGAGCTTCCCCTCATTGTTCAGATATGGAACCCCAGGCTCCACCCTGGCCCTAGAAAAGCCATTTGTGTCATTCGGCCACTCTGTAAAAATATGGACCCATGCCATCAACTGCAGCATGAGGCCTGACCTCTGCATGGGGACATTTTCCACTGGCACTGGCCTTTCTCAACCCATGAGGGGATTACTGCTGCTGACAGATGTAGGCCTGTTTACTTGTCGTCCGTCCACAGGGCTTCAGAAGTTTTAAAGGTTGGTGGCCCCAGGGAGCCCACACAGGGAGTTGGCTCTACCCTGAGAAGCCACCTGGTAAACATTTAGTTACAAACGAAGGGAGGCAGTATAAAGTGATGAGGCAAATGTTCTTGGTGTCTAGGTCTTTTCCTGTTTATCTTTTCGCACAATGACTGTTTTAACGGAAACATGGGACAATAATGCTAATTCTTCATAGATTGTGTTGAATTTATAATGTAGTGAGAGAAGATTTTGTCCTTTCTGTGCCAAAACTGGTATTTTTTTAAACGACAATGTTTTTGAGAGATGCAAAGTCTTTTATTCTTTATGCTTTATGCATTTTTAACTAAACACACTCTGCAAATAGAGTTAGTTTGGAGAGATTTTTCAGTCTGCATGGGAAATGTTACAGCGCAGCTCTGGCTAGAGTCATTTTGAAGCTCTGCTGCCCCTTGCTGGAACACATGAAGCTACAACTGGTGTTTCAGTGGCTGCTCCATGTAAAAGCAAGGATGTTGTAGTGACTGTTTTATAGACATAGTACAGCGTATTGACAAATGTAACATATACTTCACATAATATTATTTTCAGGAATGTAACAATTGTACATCAACTATATTTCAGATTTCTTCATTGTTTTCCTTTTTCTGTTTTTCATCATCAGCAGCAGTCTGAATCAAGGCCACCACTTTATGTAACTATAGCCTCAAAAATGATCACAAAGAGACACAAAGATTTCATTTTTCGATCGGACTGCATTAGATGTATGTAACAAACTTTAACAATATTTATTTCTATAAATATATTTCTGTTGCATCTGATCATGGACAGAGCTCCATGGCAACATTAGTGTTGCAAAAACCTTCAGGAATCTGTAACACGACTATATCTGGCCACCGCATAAAGTTCACAAATGCTTTACATAACCATAGCAACACTTATTGATCAGTCTGCCTCTCCACTATGATGTTAAGTTATTCCTTTGAACATGCTTTTTCTTTTTCTTTAATTATGTTGTGTGCAAATATCTGTGATTTAAAATGTACATTTTCATGTGCTATCATGCCACGAAGAAGAGTAGATGGGGTTGAATTTCTTGGTAGCTGCTTTGCCATCTTGCATGATCAGTGTTGGGTTGTAACCATAAGTCATCCTGCACAGCGTTCTGTATCTGCTGGCTTTCAAAACTGAACCATACATGACAATTATTGTTTTCTCCTTGAAACACTTTGAGAATGGATGACATCGTGTGCGACGACACCCACAACTGTAAAACAAAATGAATCATGACATCTTGTAAATTTCTCAGCAAATTCAACACATACAAAACACTGGAAGGGAAATCTGGATCATTTGATGCAAGAGAAATTAAATAAAATACAGAAAATAGCATCGCAGGGTGAGTGTGCAGATCCTCCCTTTTGATTTCAAGTCTCTTAAGCTTTGACTGAATGATCTGTAGCCCCCCAAATGATCAAATCAGCAACAGTTGCCACAACCAAACACTACGCTGCGATGAATGGATGAACGTATTTTTCTTTTCATGTTTTTCATACATTGCTACTGCAAAACAATAAGTGCATGTCATTTTTGTCTATCAAATTTAAATAGGATGACCACCACAATTGTAATTAGTCTGATATAATGTGATTAAGAAAACATTTAAACATAGTGGTTCAAACCTCCAGGTAAGGTGAGGCAAGTTTATTTGTGTAGCACCTTAAATACAGAGAGGCAAGTTAAAGTGCTTTACATAAGGTGAAGAAATGCATTACAACATTTCAAAAACACTACAAAGGAACAATAAAAAGGAAAATCAAATAGAATAGAACAGAATTTGATAAATAAAATAAGACTAAAATAATAGATAATGGACCTCTAAATGATTATTACACACATTACATTTTCTATAATCCACCGTGTTTAAACTATAGGGTAATGCATAATATAATATAATATAATTGAAACTATAGGGTGATGTAATGCATAATATAAGAATGTTCCTGAAGTTTACATTTACGTATTTGTTGCACTCACTTACACCAAGTGTCATTCTAATAAAAGATGATGATGTCAACAATAAAACTGTTGACATCTGAAATATTAGAGGAAGGAGATTATTTCTATTGGGAGACAGCTGATTTGATCATTTTGACTTTTGGCCCCCTAAAAATGTCAATTCAAAATAAAGACATCTCTCATCCTTCTTCTTTTCAAGCACTTGCTAACTGTCAAGTGTAGCTTTGGTGACACCTCCATAGACAGTGAGTCTGGTGAATTTCCTTTCTGGAGAACTATCCCGACACTGGAATTGTACCTGAAGACATTTTTCCATGAGCCTTTTACAAAGCACGTCAGCAGATCTCCTGTGTAATACAGGATTGGGGCCAGTAGAGGCTGCTAGTCTACCTGACCTTTTGCATCTCAGGCTGTCCCACGGTAACCAGCCCATCTTCCTTTACCCCAAACAGACAAGGCCTACTCTGACGCCGACCTGCAGGGCTCATCGTCGGACAGCGAGGATGAACTGATGGGTCAGTATCAGGAAGCGGTCAGCCGCTCCCAAGGCCTCCGGGGAGGAGCCAAGGCGGCTGCTAATGTCAAACACGCAGGAGGTTTCAGCTGGGAGAGCCGGCAGAAGTACAGCCCTCTGACTGCTGATTATGACGGCTACAGCAGCGAAGCCTCGGCTGATGACGGTAGGTTCTGTATCTGTGAATTGAATTAGAAAAACTAGTATTCTTCTCTGCTAGTATTCATATATAGAGACGATGCAGCATTTTTCTGTGTTGTAAGGTTATTGCTATTCATAATCACTTTGATTTTTGGTTTATTTTTCCAAGAACATCCACAAAGGATGCCTCAACAGTACAATGAGAAGCTTGTTCAATAGAGTAATACAGATATTTCCCCCCTTATTACTGCAGTAAGCTCGAGTCAAATGCACAGACTCCAAACCAACAAACACAACTGCACCACACACACAACGTGCACACTGATACACACTGTCAGTTAATCCAGAGAGGTGATCAAAGCGAAGCTCCCGTTCAGCACACTCTCCGTGGGAGGGTTGTGAAACAGTCAACTGTCTGCATAATCTGCACAGCCGCAGCCTCACACTTTCCTTTTTTTATTTCTATCTTTTTTTTTCTTTTTTGACGCATCTCTGTTTCCTATCTGCCAGGCTCACCATCACAAGGCGGTTACCGTGGTGGATGGAAGGCAGGTTTTTTTATTTTATTTCAACATAGACCAAGTCACAGGAGAACACCGGCACTGACCTATTTGGATCGGTCTCGTATTCATCTGTCACGACACTTTACTACAAGTGTGTGCTGTTGATTTATTTGACTTTATGAAATTACCATAAACACTTTATCTGCACCCTGAACATGAGTCAATCATTGAGGGTGTAACATATTTGACATCATATGATATACGGCAGTTTATCATATATTTGTTGTATTGGATTCAGGTATTCAGGTGGGATGGTGCTAAAATGAATGAGATGCTGAGAAGTATTTAAAGGAATAGTTTAACATTTGTGGAAATACGATTATTCACTTGATTGCCGAGCGTTAGATAAGTGTCTTATCTGTCATGTCTGTATGCTAAATGCTAAGCTACAGCCAGCTACAGCTTAGCTGAGCATAAACAGCTAGCCTGGCTCTGTTCAAGGGTAATAAAATACGCCTACCAACACCTCTAAAGGTAAATAACTAAAACGTTATATCTTGTTTGTGTAATTCATACAAAAACTGAAATGTAAAATCAACAAGTTTTTTTTTTTTGGCCAGGAGCAGTGACTTCCTGAAGTCTTGTTATCACCGCAGCTTGCAAATGTTTTAGGTTTTGTACAGATTTAACAAATGAGATATAACATGTTAATTATTTAGCTTTAGAGATGCTGGTAAGTGGATTTTTTTTTTACTGTCAGACGCCAGGCTAGCCGTTTCCACCTGTTTCCAGTCTTTATGCTAAGCTAAGCTAACTATTGCTTTATATTTACCAGACAAGACAAGATGTGGAACTATTTCTCTGAAGGAAGGAAATAAGCAAATGAAAAATGACATTTTATCTGTTACAAGTAAATGTTAAAATGATGGGCCCGAAACCAGAACAAAATGAAATAAGGAAAATTAGTCAATAAAAATAGTGACAAAAACTGTAAACGTAAACCTGGATGTTGTGATTCGTAACCACTGCTGACAAGAGCTATTAATTTGTTTTTATATAAGATACACTTGATCCTTTTAAAAAAGCACAGGTGGTGATATCCTGCAGAACTGTTTCAGATTCTAACATTGAAATTTCTTTTGAACATATACAAAGATGCAAATCTGACATGTTTGTGTTCGACATCCTCAGACAGAAATCAGCCGTGTTTGTGTTTGACAGTGTTTTTCAAAGACAGAAACAATCTCATCTTTGCCAGGGTCCTCAATCGGTGAATCATGTCTGAACCAGCTTTGTGTTATATAAGACAGTGGAGAGAGTGTCTGGCACAATCTATTTAAAGCAATGTGTTTGAGTGTGTAGCTGAGGGATAAATTGTGCATGACATGCTTCTGACTCCATTAGTAAAGAAGCAACACACTGTACAAGGTTGTCGTTATGCAAGTGCTGCAAAAGCTGTACATCAACTCATAACCACTAGATGGTCCCTGTCATCCTCAGTCTGGGTTCAGATATCTGGTACCAGATGTGAAACAAGGGCCATTCAGTGATATCATATTTAAAGATTTTCAGGTCCTTTTGGTCGCATACACAGAAATTTCTAAAGATGATTTTGCTTTTGTCATACTAACAAGTTTTTTGTTAAAGGATATCATCTGATGGAAACTGGAACACAACAGCCTATAATTTCTGTCTCAGTCACAGTTAAGTTGAGAGATGCGATCTTTAACACATGTCTGATTAGTTGTTGTCCACTTACAGGGCAAATCTTTTAAAGCAGAATGAAATGGTATGTTTCTTTCAAATATAATGCTTTTAAAGGTCCACGTGTAGCAGGTTTACCACAATAAATCATCTTCAGATACATTTGTAAACAACAACGTAGTTAAATGAGACCATTATTTAGAACAGTAGTTCCCATCCTTTTTGGTTTGTGCCCCTTTAAAACAAAACATTGTCTACTCGCGACTAGGACATCAACTAAGGATTATTTTCCTCATCAATTAATCTGCAGGTTATTTTCTCAACAATTTGATTTATTGTTTGGTCTATCTGAAAATGAAAATGGTGAAAATGCACATTATGAAGTATTAGTCCAAAACCCAAAGATATTCACTTAACTGTCATACTGTATGTGGCATTCTCTCAATTGCATGTTGTGCTTGAAAAAAAATTAATGAAATGACAAATCAATTATCAAAATGTATTTAATTCTGTTGATCGACTAACTGACAAATCATTTCAACTACTTGCAACCCGTCGTCACTGGCCTCATATGTCTACCAGTTGTAATCAGTTTAATCAAAGACTGGTTTGTTTCCGTGATTTATTAGAACATTTTTTGAGTCCCAAAGAAATAAAATTACAAGAACAAAAGCAAAGACTAGAGGGAAGTCTAAAAAATTGAGTTTCACCATGTGTCATGGGGTCATGTTTGTCAGATCATTTTCTGTATATTTTCCTAGTGTATAAAGCAGGAACTGTTTTAATGTTTCCATCAGTGCACATTTACTACACTTCCACTAACTCAACATGCAGTTCACGCTGGATTCAAGAGGTTTTTGGGTTTTGGACAAAGTCATCGCTGACTTGTTTTCTGTAGCAGTAAGATTATGTAGTGAGTGTTCCGTGTGTGTGTGTGAGAGAGACAGGGGGGGGGGATTTGAGTCACATGTGCCTGGCAGCAAAAACTTGAAATTGACTTGGTTTATTTATACAACAACATTTAGCTAAGAAAGGTCCTATGTTTGTTTTTGTGTGATTCAAATACCCTTAAAGGTTTGAAGGATTATAAGGAAAATTCAAAAAGGTTGGAAGCAGATTATTTCTTTCTGTAAAATAAAAAGAGGGCAACATGTCCATAGAGGGAAATTCAGATACGTTTGCGGTTTCTCTAAACTTTTTTGAATCATATGATAGTAACCAGTTTACTTAATCCACAACATACTAATCCGGTCTGTAGCCAGGAGAGGAAGTGGAGCGAGAACTCTGTCCACCCATGGCTGCACTTTGGTTGAAAGTGCTATAGCTTCATTATTGTCTTCCCTGTGGTAAGGCTTTGATGGCTGCAGCTTTCTCTCCCACCAAGTCATCATGGAGTCCAGCAAGCCATCATGGATCAGCAATAATGAAGCAGCGACCTCACACCAGTCCTGACATCAGATCAGTGTTTCCCTCCAAAACAGAAAAGTATTATTAGAAATTTAGACATAAGTCGTTTCCATGATATTGGTGAGACTGGGAGTACACTTTCAAACAAGCAAAAAGTCGTAAGTTCTGAGGCGTCTGTGTTATTTTCCCTCTACTCCCACTGCTGCTTGTGTTTGTCTGTGAGTATGAAGAGCTTTATCCTCAGGACATATGTATTATACATGAGGAGGATTGTGCAGAGGCTGCAGAATCCGGCAGAACGGGTGCCCCGGTGGCACCGCACAGCATCCCAAAATAGGAAGTGAGCAGTGAGAAATAGTTGGAGGTTGTCTGGACCATCTTTCTTTCTCTTCTCTGAGGTTAGAGTGCTGTCATGACCACTGGATGAGGACATTGTTGCATTGCAAAACATCACAATACTTTTTTCATGAATTATTATTATTTCAGTGTCAGTGAAATTTGTCAAACAGATTCATAAAAAGTGTGTTCTTCTTCTTCATGATTATAGAATTTAAACTTTGTTTTCATTATAATTAATTATTACCTCTGTATAATAAGCTACTTTAGATGAGAAATGGTAGAAAAGTTGACTTTCTCTGTGTGGAAGGATTTACAATACTTATACCTCACCAGCTAACCATCAATCCAATACATCAATGTATTGATTTGATGTATTGCATACTACATAAACTGATAGAGGCCTTTTGCCTAAAGCGATTGGAGCCTTCACTGCTTGCATTATTGATAGCTACAGATTGATACTCATGCTGTTGAATTGTTGCTTTGTGGAATCTTACTGTCTTGTAAAACTACAAGGTCAGCTGTATTTCCCCCACCTTATAGCCATGGAAATAGGACCATAAAGTGCTGCTCCGCTCATTTGTCACCTAAGATATTTGTATCTGAGTTTCACAGTCAATTTTCACAAAGCACAAAGTGTTTCCCCATTTACAGAGGTACAAGAAGGCAAAACAAGGCGACTGCCAGTACAGAGGGGATGAAACTCTGTGAAGGAAGGGTGGGTTAGACGAGAGGAGGAATGGTAACCATCCCAATTAGCGGGCTGGAGAAAAGAGTAGTGCTTTTACACAGCAGCTTCCATCAAATCAACCGCCCCCGGCACAGCAGGAAAAAAGCTGCTCAAAATGGATTTGCTCCTTTTATCAAGCCCTCCATGACACTTAGTTAAGACTTCTTTGCCTCCATCCTGCCACTGTTATGTGCCACTTTGAGGTGGTGTCTCACTGACATTATTAAGAGTGAAAGTTTCAAGAACTTGGGAGAAAGCTGGAATTACGTCATCACAGTGTTGGCTTTTATCCAAAAGTTAGGAGACAGAAAAAGAAGAGGATTTTTTTCCAAGTTATTTTCTTCTTCATCTTTTGTTTTCTGTCTTTCTTTATTTTATTTTATTTTTGCAAGAGACCGGGGTTTAAAGCACTCCTCGCCAGTGTCCCTATGGGAGTATTAGCATCGGCTGCTCAATTTTTGTGAATCCAAATTGGACAAGGGAGGCAGATTTGAGAATGCAGCTGACAACACAATTCAAGGTTCTTTATAAGTGCCACAGAGACTCTCAGTATAGCCTCATTCTTTGCCTTCCAGGCAACTGAATCATTTAGAAAGGTGAGAGGCATGAAATCTGTGGCAGATTAAGAAGTACTCAGTGCAGTCCTTTAATGGTGCATACCTGATGTTTTATTTAGGTTGTGCATTCAAAAGATTCCTCTCACAGAGAACATTATGCTCATGAGGACGGGCAGAGTATGTAACATTTGTCAGAGTGAAAGTGAAATGTATGATAAATTGCATACAATAGTGTATGACACAATGCTATAGAATCCCATGAAGGATTTAAATCAAAATAAAATAAAATAAAATTACATAAGATGAGGCAGAACTACATATGCATTAATAACTGTGTAAGCCTTTAGTAATGAGTGCTTTACTGTAAATTCAGCCTTTGCTATGCTGTAATCTAGTGTTAATTCTGTAAACTCATTACAACATGGGTACACGTCTCTCCACCTCATCTCGTGTTATCTAGCATTGTTGTTAAAAATTGATTCAAATATTTGAGAGGGTAACTCTGCTAAATAATAATACTTTATCAGCATATGTTTTCATTAATGCTCTTCCTTACATCCTAAATCCAAACATGGGGAGGCTGTTTTTAGCTACAATGCTGCACAGATCTTAGACATGTCTCACCTTTAAATCAAAGCTAATATATATGTTTGCCATCAGTTTTAATTCAAATTTAGGGTATATTTAAATGTCTTGCTTTTCTCAGTTTTTCTTTCAGCCTGTTGTTATTGTGTCCATGTCTTATGTAAAGCACTTTGAATTACCCTGTGTATAAAATATGCTATTCAAATAAAATGATCTTGCTTTGCCTACTGTAATGCCTGCAGTTCAGGTGTCTACAGCCATGGCAGCAGCTCTGTGAGGCTGTACTTAGGCACAGTGTGCTTTGAACTAAATGTTAATGCCAGTATGACTTTCCATTGAAAATAGTGAATGAGAAAGTTGCACACTCATAACTAAATTATTCATTTATTTCTGCTGGCGGAATCAGATCTTTTACTAAAGTAAAAGTAGCAATACTACAGTCTAAAGCTATACTTGAAGTATCAAAAGTAAGTACTCATTATGCAGGATGGCCCATTTCAGAATCATATATTACATTACTGAATTATAATTAGTGATGCATTAATGTGTACTACATCACTTTAATGTTGCAGCTGGTAAAGGTGTGGGCTAATTTTAATTACTTAACATACTGCTGGGTAACTTAACCTATAATATCTTAATTTATTAGTAATTTATTTATATTTTGTATTAATAATCTGAATCTGCAAAGTAACTAGTAACTAAATCTGACAAATAAATGTAGTGGAATAAAAAGTACAATATTTGCCTCCAAAATGTAGTGAAGTAGAAAGTAGCATAAAATGGAAATACTCAAGTAAAATACAAGTACCTCAAAATTTAGAAAAGTACAGTACTTGAGTAAATGTACTTAGTTACATTCCACCACTGTTTATTTCAAACAGATCCTAAGGAAGGCAGTTTGCTGAGATGTCTATATTTATACACTGAAATAACAGCATCAGAGTTATGAGTGTGGAGCTTTACCATTCTGTAGTCCTTGATCTCTCTCCTGACTTGTTTTCAACCAGCCAACTGTATCCAGAGGATGAGACGAACACCGCCGCTGGATGAGCTGCAGCCACCTCCTTATCAGGACGAGAATGGCTCTCCAAGGATGTCCTGTACACTGTCAGACCTGGGAGATGCCAAGTGCGATCTATCTAATACCAGTGGTAGTCCGCACCTGTCCTTTGGCAAATGCCCCAGTGAGGGAAGTGATGGCCACGAGACTGAGAGTTACCTCAACAAGGGCTACGAGGAGGATGTACCCAGTGACAGTACAGCTGTCCTCAGCCCAGAGGTAAATGATACCACTGATACAAGATACGAATGGAAAGGTATATTGAGGTTTTTATTGCACATTGAACGTCTCATTGGTTTCTTTAGGACATGTCAGCTCGTGGATCAGCAGCTCAGCTCCCTAAAGGTTATGAACCAGATCCACTTTCAAAATATGGCACTCTGGACGTGGTGTTTGACTACGACTCAGAGGACCAGCAGCTGGCGGTCACCATCATGGCAGTATCGGATCTTCCCTCCCTAAAACGCACTGGCAACATCTCCTGGCAGGTCCACCTGGTCCTGCTGCCCACCAAGAAGCAGAGGGCGAAGACAGGAATCCAGAGGGGCCCCTGCCCAATCTTCACGGAGACCTTCCGCTTTAGCCATGTGGAGTCAGAGATGATCAGCAATTATGCCATCCGATTCCGCCTTTACAGTATGCGGCGGATGAAGAAGGAGAAGGTGCTCGGGGAAAAGGTGTTCTCCCTCACCAAGCTCAACCTTCAGGGCAAAATGTCTGTGCCAGTCATATTAGACCCATGCTGTGCTCTCCTGGTAAGCAGGATCAAAGCAGGTGTTGGCTTTCAAGCGCTCTCACAACATCTCACTAATTGCTCCTCTACGTTGATTGATCTTTCATGTGATTGGATAACATTTTCAGAATGAGCTAAAGATCTTACAAAGCAGCTACTACTGTTTACTTCATTGGTTTAATGTGTCTGAGGAATAGATGGGTGGTGTGACACTGCCTCCATTTCATATCAGGGAATAAAACAACAATCAGTTCAGTTGTGGTGGTTTGTTTTCTTTTCGCTAGTATTTAAAATTTTACAGCAATTTAAATAGATTTCAGATCACAAAGAGGAGCAGCAGCCTTAAAAAGCAGCTAAGCAGATGAGGCATATCTGGAACCACAAGGGTCCATATTCTACAGGGAATGTGTCATATATTAGTTTGCTTTGCCTTTTTTTGTTTCACATAACAGTATGTTTTAGTGCTTTGGCAAAAGAGCAACATATGGTGTTGAAAAATAAGTATACATTGGCAGGGAAATGCATCTTTTTCAGGTTGTAAAGCCTGTCTAGATTTGGATTCCTGTACATGTTGAAGCGTGGTACATTGGGCTGTAGTAAGAGCAAGTTTGGAGGGTGGTGTCGTTTTTTTTAGCCTTTCCAAAAGCCAAAAATCAAGAGCAAAAGTATGAGGAAAGGATTGTGTTTGTCTGCTCCAACGTAAGCCGCAATCATTAGCATGCCCATGCTAACTAGCTTATCACCTTCAGTAGTAACTGCGCATTACTTCCAAAGCCAAGGAGCCCCCATTATTATTGTAAACTGCATATGTGCGACAATGGAAAGCTTGACAGGTGTAGCGACACTAACTCAGGGGGCGGGGCTTATTAAACAGTCGATTGCCAGACGTAGCTAAGTAGTGTCATCAGAATTATAATGCATTTGTACACCAGGTTTTATAAATGGTATTGATAGTGTTAGAAACGAGTGGCAATAGGAAAGAATAAACATAGAAAATCGTCTTGATATTGCAGCAGATAGGGGGTAGCTACATTGCCTGTGATGTTTGTTATACGTGCCAGTGAACAATTTTCTGAATGTCTGCAAACATTTTCAGGGTGGTGAGTCCCAGGTCAGCCTCTCAGATATGACATGCAGTGAAAGCGCCTCATCATTCCAGTCAGTCAGTCAGACTTCCACACCAGAGATCCTCGTGGGCCTGGTGTACAACGCCACAACAGGACGTCTCTCTGTGGAGATCATTAAAGGCATCCATTTCAAAAACCTGGCTGCCAACAAGCCACCCAGTAAGTACTCTAAAACATTTTATTTCAGTCATTTGCCAAAAGAGCAGTGAACAGTGTAAACAATTGTTTGACCTGTTTCAGTTGGGAAAAGGACAAGTTGAGCCTGTGCATAGGGATTTATGTTTAGGCAGCCTTACACAATATGTAACGTGATAATAACAACACCACTCTAATCTGCTTCTACAGCAAATGTCACAACCAATGATATTGTTTTTCTACACCAAACCTAAATCAATTTATAGTTTTTGTTTGACATTTTTCTGTCTTATACAGATTAGCAAGGCATACAGGCCACCAACCTGTTTTTGTGTTAGCCTTTTAAGCCATCTTATACTATATTCTCAGTGTACAACTCATTCATTCACCTTAAATCAGTATAAATAAGTGTTACATATAAAAAATGAGGAGCTTGGATGATTCTTGAAAAAATATGTGATCAAACGTGACGTGAAAGATCTTTATTACATATATATGAAATTAATGCTTTGTGCTTTAATTTATCCAACTACGACTGAGCCAGAGAGAAACTATGCACAGCTTGTAGCTTCTCCAAATGAGAGATAGTCCGATCTATCTCAGCCGCACTACCTGCTTTTCAGTTTTCCTCTGGTTTGATCCCTGGTTTCCCTCATTTCCTGATCAGCCTCAGCCAGTTTCCAGGGATCCGAAAAGCAAGTTCAAACAAAAACTGCCTCTTGTTGAACTTTGTGCAATGTTGTTGGCCTTCTGACCCTGTTTCTCTTTCCTCGTATCTTCTGTTATGTCTGCACCTGATATTCTCTCACCCTACTACCTTTTTGACATCTTGGTCCGCTGTTTTTTCTTACTGCTGTCCAACCCTTGTTGTCAGATGGGCTGTTCTGTTGTCTAAAACACTTGATAGGTGGACAGGTTTATATTATCAGAGGTGAGTCTCTGTCCCTGACGCAAAGTGAGGCGCTATTGCTGTTGAGTTCTGGACCTTTTCATACTATCTTCATGGATGCAGTCATTCAAACACAAAGCATTTTCCATTGGTCAACCTTCGTAATTGACATTTTTTCACTTTTCTAACTATTTAATTTACTTACCTGGTTTCTATGATAAATATCTGTAAAACATTTTTTCATAAGAAATAGTGAAGAATGTGACAACCAAGAAAGCACAAGAGCCATTGCTAAAAGTGTGTGACTGTACCGTCAGGCACTTCCTTTTCTAACTCTGATTTGTTTATTCTACTTCAACCAACAGTTTGACATTTTGGGAAATAAGCATATTCACTTAATTGCCGAGAGTTAGATGAGAAGGTCAACACCACTCTCATGTCTGTACGGTAAATATGAAGCTACAGCCAGTAGCTGGCTAGCTTAGCTTAGCATAAAGACTGGAAACAGGGGGAAACGGCTAGCCTGGCTCTGTCTGAAGGTAACAAAATCCCTCTGTTTCCTCTGTGGTTTTGCATCGTTCCTGAAGCTGCAGCACATTCCTCCTAATGGAAATGTTTTGGGCCTGTGCACCGTACATGACCCTTGCAAAAACGCAACTTGTTGTTTTTTACACTACGGTTTTGTACGGATTAAACAAATGAGAGATAACATGTTAATTAGTGAGCTTTGGAGTTGCTGGTAGGTGAATATTGTTAACTGCAGATGGAGCCAGGCTAGCTGTTTCCCCTTGTTTCCAGTCTTTATGCTATGCTAAGCTAAGCTAAGTCTCCTGGCTGCAGCTTCATATTTAGCAGGCAGACATGAGAGTTCTATCAATCTTATCATTCCAATTCAGCAAAATAGCGAATACACTTGTTTCCCAAGAGTAAAATCTGGTGCAAAATCAAAAGGCGTGATAAGAACTCTAGCAATTACTTCACACACACTTTAAAATTCCAGCATTTATCCATGAAGATAGCTGCTTGCTGTAAACCTTGTTCCCTTCATTTTTGAATGTGTACGTCTTATTATGCATGCAGCCCTGTAACCACTCTTCATTACCTGTGTCTCGTGTTTGTGCCTGTGACGCCTGAAAGTCTTTCATGTTTTCACTCAGAAGTAACACTCTTTTAATGCTGCAGTAACTCAATGCGGTTTGCTTGGTGGCTGACGGCCAGCTAGAAGGAAATGCTGTGCGTCACTGACTGCTGGCTTTATCCAAACAGCACACTTTGGCATGCTTTGGGTGTCATTTTACATTTTACAGCACATGAAACAAAAACAGGACTTCTGTGATAGAGAAGAGCATAAATATTCATCTAAAAGACACTGTACTGTCCTCCCATTAATTGCTGCGTTCCTTGTATTCATGAATGTCTGTAACTAATGACTAGCTGCCAGATTTTGATATTGTTTGTGCTTTCCTGAACAGCATATCGACATACTGTATATGTCTTCAAATTACATTTAGAAAATAGTCACATCTGGTAACACTGGAAAAAAAAATCTTTGTGCAAAATCCTTATGAAGGCCCTGATTGACTGTGCGTCTTACAAAGTGGAAAGAGCGCGGTGAAAGATGCAGAGCAATTTCAAAGCTCCTTTTCTATCACTTCAAAACAGTACCAAGCTGACAAGTCAAGTTAATCATCAGTCGCAGCCCCTCTCATTCAGCAACAATACCAAAGAGCCATGCATCACCGCTACTGACCACTTAAGACATCCACAGCTCTACAGAGCCCATTCAGCAGCAGTCAAAAAAGAAATCAAGGCTATTTTTTTCACTGTGCTTTTATGTCAAAGAGAGCAACTGAATGTGTGATTCGAGGCGGTGAGCTAGGCGTTGGAAGGCAGCTGGCACTCGACAGCATGAAAGCCTCGGCAATTCATTCCTTATACTCCCCCTTAGACAGGAACATAATACACAGCATTATTATGGAGTATGGTTGTAGACGAGGGGCGAAACACTCTCAAAGACCCATTGTGATTGCCAGTCTTGCCTCGTTTACTTTCAGCTGGATTTGTGGCTTCAGTTTATATCATGATTTCTGCATGGAAATGAGGGGTGAAGAAGGAAAGCGAGAATGCTGAATCACTTGATAATGGCAGTGTTTTTCCTTTTCCTCTTTGGGGTTAAATGAATGAGATTCATTGGGAATTTTATTTTATTTTTTGGAATATGCACTGATTTACAATAAAATGGAAGGGAATGAGCTGGGGGGGGGGTTACACAGACCAAGATGATCAGTAACATAACTGCTCTGTAGCAGACCTAAATGCTGATCTCTGTTTGATTATACAGATCTTGAGCTAGATTTCTTTTTTCGTGCAGCAGGCATGCATCTCCTCCAAAATATTCACATTTTGGACAATGCACATTTTGGGACACTGCTCTAGGCTGTTAAGTCTGTGCACGTCATGTCATGTCATGACACCGACATTATGTCAAAGGCAGAGAAAATAATAGCAGCTTCTGGAGGGCTTTCCTGATGAGGAACATTCATCTGTTTTAGAAGAGGCTCCTCATCCTCTAAGCACAGGCAGACGTATTACTAACTTTTTCTAGTCCATTTGTATCTTCAACATTATCCCCTACTTCAGGTTAGACGTGCAGTAGTTGCATAGCAACAAGACTGAAGTAAGGCTCCTTGCACCCTTTGGGTTCTCGCTCTCTGTTATCAGGAACACTCACAGCTGCGCTTTGTGTTGGATCAGGAGAAAACCGCATCCTATGTGGTCATGATCTTATACATCAACTGCAGTGACATTATTACAAGAACAAATGCTCTGTGGGGAAAATGTGTCATACTTTGCTGCAGAGGAAACACAGCTGCAGCAGGTAGTAATGAGAATACACTGAAGAAACATAAGGATTTCGCACAAATGTTCTATTGCTCAAATCAGGTGCCTGATTTTGCAACCATTAGAAAACACCCTAAATGTTTTAGCATTGTAAACCATACATCTAATAATATTTCTAAAGGTTTACATCATTGCTCCTCTAACAGTCTGCTCCCTCTTGCTCAGATACATATGTTAAGCTGACCTTACTGAACTCCATGGGCCAAGAGATGTCCAAGTGTAAGACATCCATCTGTCGAGGTCAGCCCAACCCAATCTACAAAGAGACGTTTGTCTTCCAGGTAGCTCTTTTCCAGCTGTCGGACGTCACGCTCATCCTCTCCGTCTACAACAAGCGCAGCATGAAGCGTAAGGAGATGATTGGCTGGATTTCGCTCGGCCTCAACAGCTCCGGAGAGGAGGAGCTCACCCACTGGACTCAGATGAAAGAGTCTAAAGGACAGCAGGTTTGCCACTGGCACAGTTTGTTGGAGTCCTAACAGCAAGAGAACAGTAAGTGAAGGAAGTGTGTGAGGAAAACTGCACGGAGCAGTTGTCATCCCAGACGGGGCGAGAAATGAATAAGTTCAGCTGGGATAGAGGAATGTGACAGACGTCCAGGGAGCCAGGGTCAGTGGTGGTGAAGAAAAAGGATCAGAACAACGTGTATCTGCACTCAGAGTTGTTCAGCTTGGCAAAGCATAAGCATTCTCATGGCACTGTTTGTAAAATCACTGACAGCCATTGATAAGTCGTATGGCTTCTAATGTGATGGTTTTTTTTTTTCATGGATTGCCTTGTAATGACCTTTAAGTTTCTGTAGATGGCACTCTGTTTGTCTGTTGAACTGGCTGAGCTGGGACCTGTTCCAAGAAGCAGGTTCTGGATAACGCTGTTGAGTAAATTATTGTGTGATTATTATGTGTATGCACACCTCCAGCTCAAACAACTGACGTCAGGATTATCCTTAATCTTATCAGTTTACAACTCTTGTGCAAGGCCCCAGAAACATGCCCCCCTCTTTTGTTTTTCTGCCTGTGTATAACAAGCTCATGTCATGAATTTACGGGTTGACCAAGAAAATACTTTGCATTTGGAAGCCAGGAGAGGACATGCTTGGCCACTTTTCACATCAGTGGTAGTTAGTTATTTTATGCTTGGTCATGGACTTTGCACCACCATTGTTAAAGGCTTTGAAAACCTATTTTCTCAGTCACTTTCTTACTATGAGCAATGTGGTTCCACTTGAACACAACATTTTCCACTGAAGTTATGGTTATTTCTCACAAGAGATTTCTATATTTGTGTTCTTGCTCCTCGTTTTTCTCACTGGTTCCAAGTGGGCAGGGCTTAGTTGGAAAAAGGTGATGTCATGTATTACTGTGCACCAATCAGAATTTAGGAACATTTGGACCAAAATCTGATGATAGTTGTGGGGTTGTTTGCTTATGTTACCTGAAACAAACCACACCCACACAGTCCTAATGGAGCAGATTAGCTGAGTTTTTGAGTGGCTAACTCTAAATATTAACTAAAAACGTCTTCTTTTTCCAAACTTTAACTCTGACTGTTGCTTATTAATTAATTTTATTTTATTTAATGTTACAGAGAAGTACTTTGAAACCATGTTTTCAGGGGCTTTAAGCAATTTTCATAGTATGAGAAACCACATTTAGCCACCAGTGCCATGCTCTGCCCACACTATCAGTGTACCTTTCTACTTAGCTCTTGAGTTTAAATTTCTCCATATGTCTGTTGTTTAAGCCGGAGGTGTGGCTACATGAAGCTGTCATCGCTGCTCATGCTAGCTACCCTGTTCATCATGTATTAATCACAATCAAATCATTGTTTTTGGGCTACAAACATAAAACGCACCACTTAGTGACACAAGTTTTATAAATTGAATACGGAGGCAATTGAGGTTAAATCACTATTTGTAAATGTTGCTGATTATGACTTCATGAGCTTAAATCGCCTCATCTCAATGTGTCTATTGCAAATCCATTGCATTTATCTGTTGCATTCAAACATGTGCAGGACTCTGGGGACGGAGGCATGTTGAAAGATGTTTTAAGGCCTAGGAAGTTGTGGCCATTTTGGATAGGTTACCAGAGAACTTATGAAGAATACATTTTGAGACTTAATACACTTTGATGAATCCCTCTCAGTCGACACTGCCAAGGCAAAACATCTCACCATTGTCTGAACCTCAACTTAAGTAAACACAACAACAACAAAATAATTTTACACATTTCTGTCAGGCAACATTTATGACATGTAACCTGACATCACTGACAGTGGAAGTGTCACGGTTGATGTTGAGATGAAGTTCAGTAGAAGAAATAAGCATTTCGCATTGTTAGATATTTTTGGAAAACACCAGTGTGTGGAAGCACTGACAGACTGAGACATATTATATATAGAAAAGTATAGTGTGGTGGTTGTGTGATCTTGAGTTTCCATCCACTTTTCAAAAGTCACACAGAATGTCACAGAAGGCATATTCAAAGAAATTTAATACACTTTTTAATGGATATCTCTTGAATAAAAATAACTTCATAACACATCACAAGCAGTAAAGCTAACAGGTGAGAAGAAAATGTACCTGTTACTCTCTTTTACCTGCTCTGGTGCTAATAAGTGCTGTGGCTGCACACACAGAATCCCTTGCCTTATGGTTTAGTCAGTTCATAAATTTCTTTATAAGTGGACCCAGTGCAAAAACAGACACAGACACACCCTGAGAGCACACAGACCTACATCCATAATTACAGAAAGCACACACAGCACAGCGCCGCTCAGCCTCACTGAAGGGAATTCAAACTTTTAAGTAATGTTTTTATGGGAGCCACAGTGTGCATTGACAAACTTGCAGAATGTCTACAGGCGAATGGGTTGTATTTTTTTTTTTAATCTGTGGCCACTTTCTCACTTCATTTAATTTACAGACAACAGAAAATACATATACTCTTTACTGTGCCTGTGGTTGTGGTGAAAGCTAGCTTTGTGCAGTGTTTACCAAGTGGACGTGTGTGTGTGTGTGTGTGTGTGTGTGTGTGTGTGTGTGACTGGAAAGGTACAGTAAAGGGGGCGTGGGGGGCTGTGATAAAAGTAGTTGTTGCATTTTCTTGTTGGGTGTGACAGTTTCTGAATTTAATCACCGGTATTTAGAGCAAAGTAACCCACTTCTTGATTGTCTGCCATATACTTTATATACAGTAAATGTTTTCTTATCTATTTTTGTATCAATAATGGGGAAGAACAGTTAAATAGTGATTCAAATATTAACCCAATATTATTCTGGATTGCTACTATTGTTTATTCCATTTTATGTTTTAGAGGAGAAAGTAACACAGTTATATCTTGTAGCTCAGGTCCTCTTTACATTCCCTTCTCTAAAACCAGAAAGGGATGTGATGGAGACCTGCAGAGCTTATCTCTAAACAATCTGTCAAGACTTTTCAGCTTTGATGCTTTTTAACAGTGTGGAACAAAAGCACAGCCTTTACAGCACAACAGTGAAACACACCATGTAAAAGATAGCTTGGCAGTAGCTCACTTGTACATGTAGGGATACAACATATCATTTGAATCCAGAATTGCCAGCTAAAAGTACAAATCCACTCTTGTAATATTTGTTTTTTGATTTGACTTTGGTAAATTAATTCTTATCTCTCGCTGTTCGTCAATCTGCAGAAAAAGGGGAGTGATCTTGTTGAATCAACAGAAGGTGTGCAGGAATATAAATTGCTTTTAAGTGTGTTTTTTTATCAGTGGCAGTCTGACGGCAGCCATGCTCATCAATCAACACAATATTAACAGTGAAGAAGTTGGTTGTAGTGCATCTTAGATTTCTACCTGGATGATGAACATTGGTGACAATAAAGTTCTTCAGCAACTCTTCACAGAAATAAATGAGGGTAGATAGAATCAGCAACTGAAAGTTGAAAATGTATTTAAAATATGCACTCTTCATTTTTCTCAGAGCACCACACATCCTATTATTAGTGTGATTAACGTGCCACTTAAGGTTAAAACCAGGTCTTGCTACCAAACTATGGAAGCAAGAAGAGATCAAAATAATTTTATTCTTGCAAGCCACTGAATATCTAGATGTGAAATTTAGTCACTACTTAATTTGAATACCACTGAATTTGTAGCTTCGAAACATTTTATTTAAAAAAACCCATGGTTCTGAATTTATGTAGTTTAAATTCCCTTTTATATTTCTTAGAAGATAATTTCATGGTGTGCAACTTCAGGGGTAAAACTACTAAAAACTACATTCAGGTTGCTTAAATTCAGCAGGTCATTTTCAGATGTAAAATTTCAAGTTAAGTTGCTAAAATTGGATTGGGAAATTCTGACACCATAATTCAAGAAGCAAAATTTAAACTCTAACATCTGGGCTACCAAGGCTTGATCAGACCTCTGTCTTCTCAGGTTATGTTTTGTCGGTGGTGTGATCCAAGAAAGAGAAGTTCAGATGACCATCTAGAAACCCGGGACACTTTTCTTTTTGAATTTGTGAACCTGAAAAAAAAAAAGATTTGAAGTTCAATCCACATAAATCAAGATGGATTTCAAGGTAAAATACTTGTAATAAGTATTTACTTTATTTCAATGCTATTAATTCAGTGGTATTTAAATCTTAACATCAAATATTCAGTAGTTGTAAATTTTCCCAAATAGGTACTCAGCAACTTTTAAAATTCATATTATTATGGCCTTTCTTTGCTTCTGTACAAACACACAGACCAGATAGAACAATCTTCTAGCTCATTGTTTTTGCTCATCTTTGACAAGATGTGTTCCACTAACAAGGTTTTTAAAACAAGATGTTTATGCTTTGCAGTATTGCTTCTTTTGCTTTGATTTTCTTGACACATTTTGAAAAATCTTCTGGTTTTAAATGCCAGTTTTTATTGGTGATTTTTTTCTTTCTTTTAGTTCGGAAACTACCTATGCCCCAGACGGCATTGGTGCCTTACTAGTTTTTCACTCAGCAACCTTGTGTCACAGTGTCTTAATGTACTTGTAAATGTACTTTTCTTCTGTACATCAGGCTGAGTTTGATTTGTAAAATGTCTTACAAATTGATTTATGATAGAGAAAATTTATATGTGATGATATTATGGTTTTAAAAAAAGAAAAGAAAAAAAATATTGCTTGTGTTGGAGCAGTTTTTCTTCCACATCTCATCACATTTTTGTGTGTGTTAACATTTCGGCTACCCTAAAGCAACTACACAAGTGTTGAAATGAACAAACATGTACTTTGTACTCTGTTCACAGTGTTGAGCCATTTCACAATGTGAGGGTTTGGGCTTTTGGTAAGTTTTGAGTTAGATATGTAGCTCTGCCCTAATATGGTTTGTTTAGTCTGTAGCTTACCTCGCATCGCCACAAAACAACCAACAGGTGGAGCAAATATTGCATTTTACTGCCCATTTGGCAGTGTTTGGCAAATTTGAACTTCAATAATTTAATAGATCATGATTTTTTCTTAGTTAAATCCAAATGTATGAGAATTCATGAGTACTACAAAGTGTTTGTTTGAAAGCAGATTGCCTGCAGCTCTTGTGGGGAGTGGCTGTCTTGTACAGTGGTAGCTCATATGAAAACAAATTATTGTTGCCCTATGGGTAGAAGTAGCTACTGAACTGTCGAAAGTAAAGAAATATTCAAGGCCAACAGATATTTTTGAAAGAAAATGGTTTTGCAGAATTGTGGGATACTGGGGGAAATAATGAAAATGACACGAGTTCACTTGTAGGTACAGAAAGGGAAAATACAAAAAGATGTACTGTATGGCATCAGGTGGATTTTCATTATATCCATTATAGCTTCCTTATTTGAGTCCAAATTTGATCTTGTTGTTTGTGTTCTTAAAAGGGGACACTTAGGAGCAGTGTTTCCTCTTAGGCTGATAATTTTGTGAGTGACATTTTATCACACAGACAGATAACTTTCAAGCCATAGGTTTTTGTTCCACTCTGCGGAGACTTTGCTGTGATGTAGGTCTGAATGAACTGACGCCCTTGCTTTGTGTGATCTTGGAACAAACCTGAATCTTTCAGCGGCAGTGGTGGGGGGGGGAAAAAAGGTAAAGCGAGAGAAAACAAGATCAGAGATATAAGGTTTTTACAATTAACTGTGTTCTCCCGCACATTCCACAGCTGAACACAGAACAAAGCGCTCAGGGGGAGAAATGCTGGAAAATAAGATTCAGTGGCTGCTGCTGAATCAAAGGGGAAATGCATGACAGATGAGAGGGGCATGCTCCCTCCCTTCTCTTTGTCGGTCACATCCCTGCAGAGCAGATCTCCAACACAAACCGTCTAAAAAAAAGTGTTAGATTGCCTTCAAGTGCTGTCGGAAATATGACAATTGTGAATTCAGTGCACAGGCTCAAACAAAGTGCTATTAATGTGACATTTAGAAGACTAATGGAAGCACAAAGGTAAATAAAAATTGCAAGTGCGTGGTAAAATTGGTGATGTATGGCTATTGATGACTTGATGGCTGAGTAATATTAAGTGGGCCTACAAACATACAAGAAATTTAACTAATAATGACACTAATAATGACACATAATTAGAGCTAAAACGAGTCAATTAGCCTAGTAGATTGACATGAAAAACAATGTGCAATTAATTAAATTAAGCGGCAACTATTTTAATAACTGATTAATCATTAAAGACATTTTTTAACCAAAATGGCAATGGTTCCAGGTTCTCAATTGTGAGAATGTGCTGCTCTTTTTGGTCTTACATTACTATAAATCTTTGGGTTTTGTACTGATGGTTGGACAAAACGAGACATTCTGATTTTTACAGACCAAACTATTGATCATTAAATCAATTAACCAAAATGTTGGTATTTGATATTTTCAATAACAAATGCCAAAAAGTCCCTGATTCTAGCTTTATAAATGTGAAGATTTGCTGCTTATCTTGGTCTTACATGATAGTAAATTAAATATCATTCGATTTTAGATTGTCGGTTGGACAAAGCAAGCAATCTGAAGATGTCATCTTCTGGAAATAGTGATGGGCCTTTTTTCACCACTTTTCTGACATTTCGTAGACCAAACGATGAGTCAATTAATCGAGACAATAACTAACAGATTAATCGATAATGAATACAGTCGTTAGTTGCATCCCTGAACAAAGTCAACAGAAGCATCAATTCAAAAGCTGCCCCAATAAGTCACAGACTATTCACTTAGGCTACAACTTGAGAACCCTGAGAGTGGGGAAAGCTCCGAGCAGCACCTGAACTCCTCAGCAGTAGTTGACTGGAGGGGACGGAGCTGCGACGCTGGTGTTGTTTTCTCCGCCACACATTCATGTGAACTGTCAACCCAGCCGTAACGACGTGAGCTGCTCGGGACCTTCTGCATGGTGAAACCACCCTGAATGGACTACCACACCACCGAAACAACAGCGAGCCCATCTTCTTGCTTCATTGAGGAAAAGAAAAACCACAGCTGCCTACGTTCGCCACGGAGGAAAGCGCGTGGGGATGCTTCGCGCGGGTATAGTGAGAGAAACGCGCGCGCTGAATGGTTATTTAGACGGGTAGCTAATTAACTAGTAATTACATAAGTGCTATTTAAACCGCCAGTGTGGTTCTCTGTCTGCCAGTGGGCTAAAATTAGAACAACGCGCTGCCAACGGGAGAACACGGTAGTGTTTATTCAGTAGGACTTTTTCATTTCTCATCAACGCACCTTGGATTTCAGTCGTTATCACAAAGCAAGTGTGGAGCCGAGGACGAGGTCCAAACAATTCGAGACAGGTAAGCTAACATTCTTTTAGCTAAATGCGTCCAGATGTTTAGTCGCGTGAGGATCACGTCCAGCGGCTCTAGTATTGAAAAGTAAAAGTATGTAATATCATTTTTACCACCATAAATTATCCCTGAACGCTCTCTCGCGGTTTTGTTTTATATGACTTCAAATTCATGTGTCTTTGTCTCCTTAATGTAATACTTTATACAACCTAACAGTAAAGCAAAGTGAACACTGACAAGAAAACAGATACAGCTACCTAAAATTAAATGTTTTGATTATGGTAATTATGTTGATTGAGCAAAATTGTTTTAGTCAAGGCAAAGTGGTTAAATGACTTAATGTTTCACTGAACCGAGTAAATTATTGGATACACCTGCAGTAGAATGATTAGATCTGATACTGCAGGATTAATGAGAATCGGGGCAGTCAATAGCTCACTAGTATGACATGACAGAGACCCTGGTCTAACACATTATGCAGGCTGACATAACCAGCCACCCTCCTGGCATCCATCCCGCCTCACTTCATTATTTTGTGGGGACTGCTCTTGGCTGCAATTCCAGAAGTGGCGGTTGCCTGTATTACTGCTGCCTTCTGAAAGGAAGGGGGGTTCAGACGATTTAGCTGAATTCTGAGGTTCTGTTGTAATTCTCTCCTTGATGTCATTTCTGTGCTGTCTTAGACTTAGTGTCACAAGCATGGGCTCGCTCAAAGTGGACCATTAACACCCTGTTAGCCCCAGAAAGGATTAAAAAAATTCAAACATGGCAAGTCTTATGGAATAAGGACAATAAATATACACCATTCGCCTCTGTCTCTCCCTTTCTTTCACCGTTTTGGTGAAAGAAGGGCTTCGAGCACAGTGGGTTGGTAACAGGGTTGGATGCGCTTCACCTCCACTCACTGCCAACAACATCCGGAGTCACTTGCCAGGAATTCCACCTTTGCTATTTGTTTCCCTTGGAGGGAAAAGTGTGTTATGTGGAATATAGTGAGGCACGCAACAGGGAGGAACATCCAGCTCAGATTAAACTAACAGACCAAAGAAGAGGGGCTGTAACAAGAGGAAGCGCCCTGGCTTTGCAGCATGGTGGACGGGTTCCTGGCAATTAGTTTGGGCAAATCCGATGCCACATTTCTTCCCTTTGCCGCCTGCCAAAGCCCTCCACCCCTCCGTCTTTATCAAAAGCCCTTGCTGCGGATCCCTCTTCCAGTTCTGTCGCGGCGCTATCAATCATATCTTCCTCTCAGCAGACTCTTCTGCTCATTAAGGATGTGAACCTGTAGGTAGCCTGCAGCCCCCTCTAGCCATTCATCTCTCTCAGCAGGGCGCAGAGACTCACATCTGGAGCAGCATTTCAAAACAATGCTCTTAGCAGACGTGGAGTGTACGCTGAAGGAGATTCAATACATTTTTAAAGGCTACCTTTCAGCAGACTTGTTGCCGAGCATACAATTAACAGCACTTGAAGTGTGTTATTCATATCCAAAACCGTAATGGTTTGTGATAGATAATAAATGTTACAGTACAAAGGAAAATTGAGATTACCACTGAAAGACAAAAATGCTAATGGTGTGTCATTGGCGATGATAGTTGGCAAGAAATAGGCTGGCTCCACATCTCATTCCCTTTGTCCCTCTCTTTCTCTGCTCTGTTTTGTGTAAAAGGTCTCAGCCAAGACAAGTTGAGCTGCTTTAGTTAGTGTGTGTTTTTGTGTGTGTGTGTGTGTGTGTGTGTGTGTGTGTGCGTGTGAGGACCGCAGGGTGTAGCCCCAGACTTCTTTTTTTCCCCTCAGGCACCGCTTCCCCCATCATGAATACGCCTTTGTGCTCCAGAAAGACACACACAAGTAAGGTGAACAACTTGAGAGGAAAGGAAAACACACATTTGTCTTTACACAAGTGCAAAAATAGAGGAAGGTGTGACATGACGTTTATTTATAGCCAGGACCTTATGACTTCACTTTCACCAAGAAACCCCCCCCCCAAAAACAAAGATCCTACATCTAAAAACCCTGTAGTCACTCCAAAGAAAACATTTTCTCAAATGTTCCTCTCAGTACTTTCCTCTAAGTGTCTGTAATGAATTTAGACCTGCATAGGAACATTGATCCATTTAGACAAGACAGAATTAATGCAACATGTACAAACACTGGTTCAAAATGCCTCACATTCCAGAAAGTCAAAGTAGTTTATCACTTAACATAAGTGGTAACATATTTGTGGTGGATTTCAGACCCCTTTCATTAGCTTTTAAAATGACCTTCAGTTTCATACTCTAATATAAAAAAATCCCTTTAACAATATCTGTTGAGGAGTGTAAAAGGGATTGGCATTATACTCTAATGTGACAAACAAGTGTTTTTCTTTTATAATTAACACACACCGATGCCCTTGTCTGTCTTTAATGTGCTGCATCCACCTCTGGGAGCGTGGCAGTGACGTACCCACAGACCCCTGGCCTGTTAACCCTCACAGCCACAACAAGCCATCCCCAGATAGTCCATTATGCAGCCCCGTACAGCTGCCCTGTCACAACACATGTGTCACCACTCAGCACGAAGAGCGCTGGGCAAAACCCTGAGGGCCGTGAACCCAGCTTAGTCACGCCACCGCGGCCAAGACGGCCCTCCACCAACTGCATGCCGCTCTGATTACTCCTGACAGGCTGCAAACTGGCACAAAAACAATGTAAGATGCAACCAAAAACAAAAAGAACAAACACAAAGAGAGAAAATACCAACATAACACAGAGGAGGATGCATCTTGGTTGGTTATTGGTTATTTTTGTCCAACATCAGGGTATCCTTGAATAGTCTGGAAAAACCTTAGTTTAGATAGTAAAACTGTAAAGCCTGAAATGTTAACACACATTTGTGGATATCTGAATTTGTATAATAAAATGACTTATCAGTCTTGTTCACAAATTGAGATTCACATCCAGTAGACCCAAACTAAATGGAATAGTCAGGTGTGGACAGCATAAGATATAATATGCTTCTAAGTACCAATAAGAACTTCATACATGCTTTTATATGATTATAGGGCTGGGCGATATAACACTTTTTTTAAATCTCAGTTTTTTTTTAGTCTATACAATACAATGTATTGATATATGTCATGATTTAAATTAAGTCACTATTTCTGTTGAGCTTAACGTTCCCTAGTAGTAGTCAGAACTTTAAAAAAGGTGAAAAAGACTTTTGTGAGCTGCAAACAGAAAACCTAAATAAATAACTTGCATACAAAAAAAATCTGTTTTGGGCCTAGTCTCATTTTGGACTGACTCAACCACTTCCTGTCCAAACAGGGCTGTAATGGTGTGTTCACGCCAAAGGTGAACTGAATTTTTCACTCGGCACAGTTACATACAAAATCAATGCAAAGACGCAAATTTGCTCTGGGCGATGCGGATGATGCGAATTACGCGACACGAATAACACAAAATTTGAATTCGGATGGATGGGTCAAACAACACAGGACTTTCACCCAGGAGACCACTGTTCGTGTCCCATGTGAAACCAAAAGTCACCCTTGAGTTATTTTTAAACTTATGTACGTAACTTACGTAACTAACATACTTATTTGAACCCAAACCACGATCTTTTCCTAAGCCTAACCAAGTAGCTTTGGTGTCGAAACTGTCCTAACCAAACTGCTACTGTTTCACAACGTTTACCACGTTGTTATTATTGTTGCCATGATCACGAAGGTCCGGTACGCTATATATGTCATTTTGAGAGTCATTGGCAAACAATCTATTGTGTCGTTTAGGTTGAAGGACTTAATTTTTGAGTTTGGGCTTCATTATGGACACCTTGAATTATGGCACAAAACACTGTCACTGCATTACACCCTTTATGTTCTTGGCACTCTGGTTCAATTAAATAGCCGAGGTAGAACAAGTGATAACAATGGGGCTAATTTAAGAAAGGAGACCCAAGATATCACCCAGCATGGCTGTTTGTCAAGCATGTTGTAAAACATGTTTTGCAAATATGCAAGGTCATCATGTGCAAAAGTTTGCCTCCTTGTCTGCCAACATAACTGGATTTAATATTAACATGTGCACAAGGAGGCAAGTGTCGCATTTATCAAACCAGCCCCAGACCTGCAGCTTTGTTGACGTCCCATTGCAACTGGTTTAGTCCCTTTCTTCTCATGCTGATGCTGAACCGTTGGCAGCCAGGCTGTTTATCTAAATGAGGGTTTACAAGTCTTACTTAAGGCACACACAACTACTGTACATTTCTTTAGTGTCTCTAAATCCCACATAAATTCCTACAGTGTATAAGGATCTAGGAGGAGACCTACTTGTAGCCATTGTTCCTGTTGTTGGTATTAAAGAGGCTGTCAGTGTATCAAGCCCAAAAAGCCCAGATTTTGTGTTTTTGCATTGATTGATTTTTTGAACATGCCTTTGCACAGCATCTCTAGGCTTTTCTGTCAAATTTGCCCAGCGTGGCAGTTCTTAGTGTTCCTGAGTGACTGTGGTCCACTCTACTAGCAGGGGGCTAATTGCTTGCTATTTGAGTGTCTCAATTTTGATTCATGGCATACAGTACAGTGCCTTGTTGCTCTGAAGGAGAACTTGATGTCATGCCACCTATTATCTATTCTCTATCTGTTCTCTCTCGCTGTGTGCTTCACCCTCTTATGTCGGCACTTGCACACTCTCCGCCCCCACGCCGACAGGCATATTGATGGGCTGTAGCTTCTCCATATTGAGAAGAAGTGGGCTTTGAGTTCTCAGTTACAGTATGATGATCATTAGCCTTTCTTTCTGATTGGTAGTTACCTGCAGTTTTCTTATAGCTGGATTGTGTGTAGATTAATGGGCTTAGGGTAATATGATATGGATTGCTGGTAGAAAATAAATGCCCTTAACTTTTATTTTCAATTCAACTACCCCTGATATTTGGTCGTTTAAAATGAAATGCTGTGTGCGATGGAGGGGTTGGTATGATACACATTTCTGCCAGCTGCAGGGCATTAATGGATATTGACAGTTTTTGACTGTTGAGCATCACTAACGGTAGCAGTGCACAAGTAAAAGAGGAAGACAAAACAAACCAATATAAATAGTGCAGATTAAAAAAAACAAAAAAACAGATGATCAAAAAAGGCTTTACAAATAGGGAATACAGTCACTAATTTGTAGGTCACAAGGATACACACAATGGGTTTTGGTGTAAAACATGGAATCTAAAGAAAACTGCATATTTTCAATGAAAACCCCACATGGTACTGTACCTTTAACTAAAAATACATAAATGTAGTGTGTTGAGCTAACTGCAATATCAGCTAGCAGTTGCACTCTTATGATTAGAGCCCCACCGATACTGGATTATTGAGACCAATAACAATATAATATTTATTATTATTTAGTATGTATTTTTTACACAAAGACATAATATAAACAAACATTTTGGATAAAGATCCCTTAAATTTGTTTAGAATTGTGATAGAATATGTTCTGAGTGGGACATTTTACAACTGAAAACTACACTTGTCAGGGCTCTCTGGTGACAATAAACTACAGCTTTCTAAATTACCTCAACAATATCTTTAGCGTATTTTTTGCAATCTCTTGTTACTTTTCGGCCAGCATATACCACAATACTGATTTATCTGTGATACGCTAGTAGCGACTAATATATCGGTCATTTCTTGACTTTGTGAGCCCTCCTTTGTTAAATCGTGTCTGGTCTGCTAACGTTGAAACAATGAATTGAGCAAAAATGCTAGAGGAAATAATCAGCAGATTAACTGATCATTTTAATTTGTGGCCAGATGGGTTTCTTACAAACTGCAAATACTGTTTGTGTCATATTTTATTGTTTTTTTATTTGGAATCTTGTGCAATTACACCTAGATTTGATGTTTTTCACTTAGGGTGCATGTGATACGAGAAAGAACGGAGGATTTAAAAGGCTAAGCATCAAAAGTGATGCAGGTGACCTGGTAGCCCTATAAAGATACAACAGGTGCTCCACGTGACCGATTTCAACTACTCTGTCAAATCACATCACCATTCAGTGTCAGTCAGAGGCAGCAGGCATCAAGCTAAAGAAGAAATGCAGGGGAGCAGGGAAGGCAGTGCCAGTGCTCAAATTTTCCCTCTTCCAGCGGCATTCAAAGAGCCTGCCGTGAGATCACAGAGCTCTGAGGAAGCTTGCTGTTGAAGCTCCTGTCAAGGCAACCACAGGCAGCTCTTTCAGGACTACGCCCACTTATCCTCTCACTGTGGAGATGTATTGCTTAGATTTGGTCCACCACACAAACTGTCACAGTACACACACACACACACACACACCTGCCAGTATCTGTATAGGGATAAGTACTGACATACACAAGGGCTGACACTGACAAGAGCTGACATTGTCAAGTGTGACTTATAAAAAGGATTTTTCTCACTTTGTACATATGCACATTGTTACTGTCAACGGCCTTCCCAGTGCTTTATACATATGGAAAACATTTCAGTTGACTCTTCTGCCAGTCTGCAGCCTCTATTGGCCATTTCATAGTAACTGTCTCTCCAATGAAATGACCTGTAAGAGATGGCATGGCACATGGTTTAATATACACTACAGTTATGCATTAAACCCATTTAAGTATCTTTACATTGTCATAAAGTCAAAGCTAAAGCACATATTAAAGTGTAACAACGGTATCTTTTAAACCTGGACCATATTTTTACATATTTTGGGGTCTAAATGACTAATAGTTGCCAAATGTTTTGGAATTGGTCCAGTAGATCGCCTCTGCTGGCATCCGCGAATGGGCTGCAATGGCTGATAGACCTTTTTGTTAAAGAGTAAGATTCTTTTTGTTTAACCAGAAACAGAAAGTCATGCTCAAGGAAAAGTCTCACTCACGAAATCTCGCGAGAGGTTGAGGAAGACGACGGTGGAAACGTGATTTAGAGTTGGAGAGAAGAGTTTACATGGAGGAACTGCTAGCACGAATTTATTTCCAAAGTCATGGCTGAATATTTAGCTGATTTCGACAATGCAGATGAGGCATTTGAATTCGATGGCCATCCCTATTTATTTGAGCCAGAGTATACGGATCTTCCTGCAACAACTCAACCTCTCACGAGATTTCAGAGTAAGACTTTTCTTACTCTTTAACAGTCTTGTCTCTGTAGGGATCCTTTCCATAATGTTGTCAGAGACTTTGAATAACAGTCTGAGCCTGTCAGTGACAAAAACAAGCACTTTTAGTGGACAGACTTTTCACAGGCGCAATTGCACCAAAGGATTATGTTGCAGCCATTGCAGCCCGTTCACGGATACCGGCGGATGTGATCTACTGGATCAATTACAAAACATTTGGTAACTATTAGTCATTTAGACCCCAACACTTAAACAATAGGGCCCAGGTTTAAAATACTGGAGTTATCATTTAAGTCTCTCTCTATAGGATTAGAGAACCTCTTCAACAGTTCAAACCATCTGATTCTCTGTAAACATGGTTTACATAAGTGTTGTGGCTTCCTTTGTTAAGTGAGTTGCATACCAAAATTCAGAGCTGTTATTATTTTCATTTTTTATTTGGTCTGTCAGATAGAAAATATAGTATTTGCTTTATTAGGACTTGACAGTAAATCACACATAATGACAGTTAATCCTACTGTAGATATTATTTTACTGTATGTAATTGTGTATTAATCATGTAATTTGTCATACTGAACAGTTGTCAAGTGTTCAACCACTTCCTTTACACACAATCAGTAACAATCTGGGAATATCCTATGTGTGTCAGCTTAACCAAAACAAATGTTAGATGGCCAATCAGGCAAATTGTTACATTGTCCATCTTTGGGAAAATGAGCTAAATGGGAAAGAATGGATTGGCTCAACATAAGTGAGGAAATTGCAGTCCAGTCATTTGAAAATCTTGTGGTTTGAACCAGATGACGAGTACATATTCTTACAAGCTGCTGCTAATGACTGCAACATAAAAGAGAAAAAGTCATAAAATCATTTTGCCCACAGACACAAAATTGTAGATTTTTCCAATAATTGTGCAGCCTTATGTTGCTTCAAATTTTCTGTAAACATAAATACATATTCAATGTGGGTATGCACCTTGTTAGTCTTTATTTAATTTGTGTTCTTGATGCACAGGGTGTGTACTCGTGTCATTTATGGTAATGGAATACGGCAGAACGAAATCTTACCAACACGCTCATGTCCTCTGCAGAATTCCCCGTTGTACAATTTATCTGCTTGATTCTGTGCAGTCGTTAAGTCGTGACACATTGCATGCTTGTGTGTGCTGTGAAGACCCGCTCAGGCGGTCTGGGATGTATTTTGATGTGAAAACCACAGACATGAACTCTTTTCACTGCTATCTGTCCCCCTACGGCTCGGAAATACTTAGTAAAAACCTGGCCAAAAGAACAGGGAGTAAACACGCACACACACATACACACAGAGCGATACAGCATACACTCTGTCAAACACATGCTGGATCGATTAGCATTTTTGAGGCTGCAGAGAAAAGAGAGAGAGCTAAAAGTTTATTAGAGGCATCTTTCATACTCCCCCAGAATCATTGAACAAATGAAATCTTCCCCCACTTTTGGCTTAAATATCAGATTTTCTTTGAGTGTTTTTTTTAATTAAACATAGGGTGAGGGCAACTAAGTGGAACTTCTAAACACTCCTAAAAAGCCACAACTGACAGAATGAAGATAATGAGCAAATAAGCTCCCCTATGGATTGTTACACTGTTTACTCTCAAGCTGTTTATTTTTCAGGTCGATTTTTGACACAGGTGGTGGTTTGCAGAGTGAAGGGTCATATTTTAGCCACCTTAATTACATAAATGCCTTGATTACATGATCATGAAAACCTGCTGTGGATATTGTCATGGAATTGGGGTTACAGAAAGTGAAAACAAGTGGGTGCTGGCAGGGATACAGTCCTTACATCTAAGACACGCAGCAGGGGGGATGTATGTGCATAAAATGAAAATGGCTTTGCTTAGTCAAACCTGGAAAAGCTGAAAATGGTACAAAGTTGCACAGCAAAACACAGGACAAAGTACACAGCCAGATTAATTTTATTTATGTGTTGCGAATCACATTTTTTACTAGAGCCAGGCCGATATATCGGCCGATATCAGCTTATTGCAGGTATCTTGGTGTCAGTGTACATGTTTACACTATAAAATGTTCAACTCAGTATGTTTCTTGGTCAGAATAAAATATTTTTGTAAACTCCCAAATACCGATATCTGTATCAGCCTCAAAAATCCTGTGTGGGTTGGGGTATACTTTATACAGTAAAAGTAAGTGTGGTTATACTGTGTACTAATGACAAATAGACATCAAATAGTTTTATTATATTACGACATACAGTGACATCAATTGTCTGTGCACTAAACCCCAAACCCCTTATTTACTGTTGCTACGCCTGTTCTCCAGTAGCACCGATTGCCGGTGGCAGATTTCCTAACAAAGTTCTCATTAGTATTTGAAACACTAGGTATTTCAGACAGAAGTAGACAAAAGCAGGTTTCTCATTTCTTGGTGGTGGTGGCCTAGTTTTTGTGGTCTGAAATGGCAACTGTCGTTGACAGATCTTATCAGTTGTAGCTAGCAAAAGTTTGCTCCATGAGTTGCTTAAAAACCCTGTCTACGGCTGACTTTTTAATGTTTCCAGCTGACTTGATTTAAAAACCTGATCTTGTAAAAGGGGTCTTAAGTATACATTTGATGGCATGCTAACAGACTGAGGCTAAAGCTAACAGGCTAAAGCTGAAACATTAGATTTACTCAATATGTAGGTAATACAGGCTTTAAGCATCTGTCACTGTCCATTTACTAGAGGAAAACTAAAAAGATCCTTTTAAGTTTGTCTCCATTGCTGTTGCTCAGAGCTTGATCCTGTACCACGTTTTTCACCACATCTCCCAGAGATCAGTTTTCATCCTGCACACCTGTTTCCTGTTACAGGAGGATGGAGTTGTGTGGGTGATGCTCTTTTGGAGAATAGAAAGTAAAACAGACAGTTTTTTATATGCAGATGTTATTACAGAATACACTAGAATTTAATCTGTAATTAAAACCTTCAAAGTCGCCAAAGACAACGGTTATTATTAGACTGTGAATGTCAAAACTAGCCTTGTTTGAGGAAGATAAATTAACACCTACAGAATATATGTGAAAATCCAGAATCTGACATTAGTAGTGTGGTGCTGGAGCACCTCAGGTGGCTGCCGTGGCCTCAGTTGACTTTTCTTGCAAAATATTTCAGGACACTACAAGCTGTGCATGTCTGAGTGTGTGTGCGCCTGTCTATCTTAGCGCTAGAGGGAGGGAGTCAATCACAGCAGCAGAAATCATCCCTGCGGGCGATCTGTCTCCACTCATGACAAGGCTCCTAAGGCACTTATCTTTCTTTCCGTGACTCATTCCATCCATCCATCCCATCCATCTCCACCTCTCCCCATTCTCTCCTCCTATTCTCTATCACTCTGTCTCCCTCCCACAGTTTGTCTCGTGCCCCAGCACTGCAATTAACTTCTCATCATCAAAGGGTGTAATGAAAAAGAAGGCGAGATAGAGAGTCAGACAGTGGTAGGGAAGCTGTGAGAGAGGGAAGATAAGAGGGATGAAGCCAGAGGAGATGAACAGAGGTGAAGCGGTGTCTCACACACACTTACACATGCACACATTCACTTGTGCACACCCGCGGGTTCTTTTTTTTTTTGTCCTCAAATACACACTCTGTTAAACACAATCACACACACGCAGACTGCACTCGCTCTCAATCACTCTCACATCCCTGCGAGATGCAGACAGAAAGGGAGAAAGAGAGGTATGATATCCCCTCAGGAGATTTTTCTCTCCTTGCTCCTTGTTTTTATTTCTCAACCCTCCATTTCTCCCTTCCTCTTTCACAGATGCACACACACTTGTTCACACTGCGTCCCCTCCTCCTTCTCCTCCTCCTCCTCCTTTTCTTTGAAGAACAAGAAGTATTGCTGTACATGTAGGGAAGCTGCTCGGTCGGTATTCTCATTGTTTTTTTTCACCCCCCTGGTTCAGAGAGCTGTCAACTGTGACCGCTGTTGAAAGGATGTCAGTGAGAAAGAGAGAGAGAGATTGAGACTGGGGGATGAAAGAGCAGTAAAGAAGGGAGGGGGGAGATGTTGAGATGGAGGTCCCTACAGAGGGCAGAGGGAGTGATGGCATGCTTGTTTCTTTGTGTCCAAGCAAACGTGGCAGCAGCAGCAGTGAGAGGAGGTGATGGAGAGGAAAATAGCTAAGGGTAAAAAAGCAGCTCTGGGGAAATGAGAAGGGCCAAAGCTGCTAATTAACCATGGCACTAGCGCTCAATAACAGTGACATAATTGGCCCTAGTTGGTGGTCCTTGGTGGGGGAGGCCTCAGCAGTGGAATCTAGCTCACACAAGTGTGGTTTGACTCTGACAGCACATTATAAATGTGAATAATCCATAATGTAACACGATGGATTATGACCAAAACTGGAATAGCTGAGTTGCAGACTCCAATGGTCAGAGAGAAGAAAAGCTAATGTCTTTCAGCTGCATTCTCCGTCCAGTTCTTTCAAATGCAATGCATTAACATCAGAATATGTTGGTGAATTGTGGAGGTAAACTGAACAGTAATTTGAATTTTGTGCTATAGTTCTTTTCCCTGTTGACACACCCTGTTGGCCTGAGGCAAGTGTAGACAGTTATGTGTCTCCTCTGATACACATGGAGTCACCAGCTGCTTCTTTTCACCTGATCCCACCAACTCTGCGCAGGCTCCCCCACAAACCAGTAGCAGTCGCTACTGCAGCGATAAGAATGTGATCCCTCACCAGCTTCCCACTTACGAACACTGTCAATTGGCTGTTAATTTTGTCATCAAAAGTTTGGCCAAAAAATATTCCAAAATCAAAATGTGACAAACTGTGTGACAACAAACTACACATCGTGTAAAAGAGAAATTGACAAGTAAGCTAATTATTGTTAGCTCGCTAGCAGCCTGGCTGTATGGATGGCACTGTGGTTAGTTGACCACTTTGGCCCAGACTGAAATATCTCAACAACTATTGGAGGGATTGCCATGACATTTTGTATAATTGATGGTCCGGGGGATGAATCCTACCGACTTTGGTGATCCCCTAACTTTCCCTCCAGCACCACCATGAGGTTGACATTAGGTTAACAAGCTAACTAAGATTGTAATCATGGTAAACATTACCCACTGAACATCAGCATGTTAGCGTTGTCATTGTGAGCATGTTAGAATGCTGCATTTAGCTCAAAGCTTATCACAATATATATATATATATATCAATATTGTAATATAACATATACAGGGACAACACATTTTTCATGAACTCTATCGCCAACTCCTAGGTGTGGAATCTTGAACCACTCTTAGACTGTACCCTGGGCAGTTTGTCTTGGGAGACCCTACCAGCTATTGCACCCAACAACGCAGCTGCAACACTCTCAAGGACATGCAAACCTGACGATAAAGTGGCAATTCACAGGGGGGTCTGACAGATGGATTGGTGCAGCATGTGCAGTGATAGAGGCATTGTACTGAACTGTTGTAGTTGACTGTTGATATTAAAGCATGTCCACTGATCCCTTAACAAATATCAAATGTAATGCTGTTCTCTGTAATCCATTACTCCCTGGGGCTGGCTAGATAGGTTTGCTGCTCTGCCTAAGGGGATGTTTCATTGACTTTAGGTGTGCCTGATTAGTCAGTTCAAAGCAAACACTAGAAAAGCAGCACACAGAAATAAAACTCTTCATCCAAGCAACACAGGGAGCTTATTGAAGCGAACGTTTTAATCAGCTACCCAACAGGGGTGAGGCTGAGATGGTGTCGCCTCAGTTTGGTCTGTCAAGATGGGTTGTGGGCGATGATATCTGTTTGTGTGGGCAGGTAGAGGAGGGGCAGGAGAAGCTTTGAGGAGGGAAGGTGGAGACAAGGAGGTCCGAAGCAGCTGGCTTTGCATTCTGCATGAAGGGGAGGAATCAACAGCGAACCAAGTGACAGCCATTCACTATGATCAAAAGGACGATACAGTTTCTCTCCTCGGGTTCAGAGAATCACAGACAGACTTAGGCTCTCAGTGTCCTCACAGTAGGGCTCTGTTTTCAGATTGAAAAAAGCTCTGTTGGCAGGTTAGTATTACTAGCTGCCAAGTCATTTGCCGGCCTCGTGTTTCTTCTTATCTGCATTACTTTCATTTAAAACATAAGGTGATATGGCTTCATATTATTGTTTGTATTATTGGGACAAAAATCAACATGAATGAAAATGAAAATACGCACTGTGCCTGTTTGATACCTCTTGTCAAGTTGCTTGCCTTGTGCACTGGACCCACTGGCAATGAGCACATCCCCTTTGCTTTCTAGATTATCACACTGTTTACACAGTTTCCCAGTTCCGTTCGATGTGTGGGATCCATTTCACCGAACAAATTGGTGTCAAACATCTCGCTAACTCTCCCACCAACTAATCAATAGGGAATTCATGGTGTGAGTGGGTGCCATCTCTCCATCTGTGTCCCACTTGTTACAGTACCACGCATATCACTGAGTCGCCAGCCATCTGCCAATTTTTAGTGCTCACAATTATTGTCGTTGAGATTTGTCATGCAGCTTGCACAGAAGCTGGTTACTCCTCCACACAACACCAACGTATCATAGATAAACATCTTGTTAACATTCACCACATCATTAGGAAAGCATATGCAGAATGCTTGTGAGATTTATGGAGATAACGTGTTAATGTGCATAAGTCGTTTGCAAACCCAGATAACTAATATTTTATAATTATTTTACAGAATATTAGGGGATGCATTGAATAAACTAATGTCACCTCACCAAAAACTGAAAAATGTTTGAAAGTGGTTTAGAATGTTTAGAATACAACTTATTAGGGGTTTGATTGGCTTTGTTGTTTGCTTAATGGTACTGATTTCCATTCTGTTTTTCCAGACCTGAATCGGAGAGAGAGATGACCCTAGTTTTGTCCATGAATCCCTTCCTGGACGCAGAGGGAGACCCTCCTCTCTCCACATACCAGCCCACATGGGAGTCAGAGCGTTGCACTAAGACCTGCCTGTCGAACCATGCCCCGCCACGCAGCTCAGAAGAGCAATTTACACAAGGTACAGACACCAAGCACAGGTGTTTGTTCATTCTGATTTTGCACCACATCTGATGGGCATGTACTTCTAAGTCCTTAGTTTTGAGACCTGACAGTTAGACCCATCTGTCCAAGCCATCCAGCAGTATTTGTCTATCATGGCCCTGCTGTCCTACCCTCTAGTTTTCTAGGCAACGTGCTGTTTTATCCTTAACTAAAGGGCTTATTTTATGAATGCATCAGAAATGTGTGAAGGCTGATGTACTGTTCTGTATTAATGTTGTTTTTACAGCACTTTTGACAACTTGTGTGATTTTCACATACAGTACGTGATTACAATACATTGAAATAACTTTAGTATCCAAGTAGAATAAACAATGATATGACAATTAAATAAACCCAGTGATACACATTTCTGACCATAGCAGTTGCACAGATGTTAAAGGAACAGGACCCCAAATAAGTCAGTTATACATGTTTCCACCTATAGCTCATTGGGCTGTGGTATAATAAAGGAAATTATGAATCATGCAATAAGGTTTAGTTTCTCTTATGTCCAAGATGTAGGTGACATTAAATAGTCCAAAAGTGCGGTTGATTTATACTATTGTTTTCTCTGTCTGCAGAACCCCCCTGCAGGCGAGTTCCTGATCACGTTTCAGTATCAAGGATTGCATACTTCAAGAGGAAGTTTGTGGATGATGATGATGAGCCTCCCTTCAGTTTCAGGACGTACTGCCAGACTGTAAGTATTGACACACGCACATTCTCACATTCAGAGCGCACAGTGAATCCTAAAGCAAGACCGCATCCAATTAACCCTTTAACTAAAATGATTGTAGAACATCATTTATCACCTACATGATAGACACTCCCTAGTTTACTCTATAGTGAGCTTGATTTGCATTAATATCTTGCAGAGATATCGAGCTTATTGAATGTGGATCTCTGGCTTTTTTATTTAATGGGATAATGTCCTTCAGGTTGCACCAGTTCTGGAGGAGCGTGCCCACGTACTGCGCCTCTCCCTGGAGAAGATGCGATTCATTGACGACCCTGAGGCCTTCCTCCGACGCTCGGTCCTGGTTAACAACCTCCTTCGGCGCCTGCGAGCTGAGATCCTGCTCCAGAGCACTGACTGGTGCTTCCCACCCAACCCAGCATTTACCACTGGCCCCTGCGTCCCGTCACCCAGCGCTAACCCTGCTCACCAGGCACTCCATGGAGCAGTACCCACCCGGATCTGCTTAGCGCCCCAAGCCGGACCACCCTTCCGTAAGCGCTTCCGAATGGTCCGTGGAGGACAGGGGGATCTACGCCCAGACTGTACCCAGACATGCTGCTGCATCTATGCTGCGGCAGCCGCTGCAGGACACTACCTCCACCTCCCGTTCTCCATGTATGATGCAGCACTCTCAGCCTGCCCGTCCACACCACACTCCTCCTCCTTTTTTCAGCTAGCTAGCCATAGTAAGTTAGGGCTGACAGTGGCCATAGAAGAGCATGATGATGAGGATGAAGATGTTGAGGAGGAGGAGGAAGAGGAGGAGGAAAATGAAGAAGAAGAAGAGAGGGAGGAGGAGGAGGAAGAAGATGATGATGAAAGAAGACAAGCTGGGCCTTCCCTTGATGTTGTTAAGGACAAGTCAAGCCAGAAAAGTAGGACTAGGACCTTGCTGGGTCACGCACACACAAGAAAAGAGGAGGACAGCTGCATGCCAGATAGGGTAGAAGAGGAGGGGGGGGGGGAGCAGGAGGAGGAAGAAGAGGAGGGGGAGGGGGAGGAGGAAGAGGAGCAGGTTGTGAGACCTTGTCAGTGGGACTCTACTGCCACAGAAAGGGAGCTCCACAAGGTCAGCTTTTGGCACCGCAGGGCTCATAGACAATAGAAATGACTTACATTCTAAGTCTGTTAGAATGAAAATGTAATGATGACGACAGCTGTCATCAGTTGAAGATTATTTCTCCTCATAGCAGATGAAGGTGTGAGCTACCTACACTATAGTAATGCCAAGTCAGTTTTATTTTAATGGTCTGAAATATTCCAGGGCGGCACACAGACAAACTCCATTTAACTCTATTGCTAGTGTAATGGTCAGATGAAAAAAAAATAGACAGTTCTTGGCCACTGTTGGCACTGGGAAAACGTTTATAAAGGCTAAGGTCACATATGGTGGGATCTTAAATCCCAGAGTTGAGGTGAAGTTTGCTATTGCACTGTCTGCAAGCCCATTTCCAAGCCCCACAGCACAAAACTAAAGGTCTCAAGTGGGGCTTTATATTGGTGCAACGGTCTTGTTTCAGGACCCTAAACAAGCCTATGAAATGAAGGTTGGTGGATTCGGGAGTGTGTGCTTCTGTGCGTATATGTGTGTGTGTTTGCAAGATACGATGTAGCATTTTAAAAACTTGATTTTAAGCTGGGTTTTTTTAATTAAACATGGGTTACACGTCATTACGTGTGCCTGTTGATTTTGACACTGTCTCAGGCAATGGCTAGCGACTGTGCTGCGGTGGCGGCACAATGTGTATTCCTCAGATTATTTTAAGAGACAACAATCATAAACATTGGAAATGTTAAATCGCAATTTCAAGTGCCTTAGTGTTTTTATAGACACATGTACATTGTGTGTTGATGTAATTGTTCTTGTTACTAAGTAGATATCTTGCATTCCAAGTGACTGCGTGTGACTAAAACAGGACACACGCATGTAGTTAAATACTGGGATTCTTTCAAATGTCGATGAAATTTCAAAGCAAAACTAAATTTCCACACCAAAAATGAGTTCTGTTTGTTTTGACTTCAAAATGCATGTTTTCTAGAACTACCTGTCTTGACAATGCCCAAACTTAAAGCCAACATGAATAGCTAAGTGTGTCCAAAACCTCATTTACATTAGTTTGATTCAACCAGAAAAGATGTGTTGTTGTGGTTTGGTTGGTCTGTTCAGTGATGAGGTTTTAAATAGTTTCAATCTTTAAACATCGAAGGGATCTCACCTCTAAAGCTCACTAATTAACACGCTACATCTCTGGTTTTACCAGGGCTACCTTCCTGGTGTCTCCACTGGTTGCTAGGCAACAAGAAATAGTAAAACCACAATGTGTCATTGTTACATATGACACATTGTCCCTTGAGATATGCCACACCTCTGAGGAGCTGGCAGACCATACATCTTCTACTGGACTAAAAAAAAACAATCAAGGACAGGTACAATACAGAACCAGTTCTAATCTACTACATGAGCCTTTCTGTCATGATGGCATGATCAGTGGTTCCTTGTTTGTTGCTGTGTCTTGTTTGGCCCCTCTGAAGATTAGAGTCCCCACATTGATGACAAACCCAAACCAAAGTTGTTAAAAAATGGAAATAAGTCAGCAGTGTTTTCTTTTCTGTGACGTACGTTACGGTACGAGAATTGGATGGTGTCAGTTGGTTTGTTAGTTGGAATTATTTCTGCCTGGTCACGTGCCCTATCTTTTTTTTCTTGATGTACAAAATAACAGTTTGGATCCCTAAGACTGTTCTGGCATCAGTGACACGTCTACAGCTAGACAAGTTGAGTACCAGCCTATTTCATTTCCTAAATGATTATCAGTGGTATTTTTTAAGGAAGAAAAAACTTGACCAAGCAATATTTGTTTCTGAGGCAAGAACATGTAAATGCATTGTCTGTAATTAAAAACAAGAGAGCAAGACTGCTCTGATGATTTTATGTGATGTTCTGTGACAAGTGTAAAGATCAGTAAAAGAAATGTTGAAAAAAACATCTGGCTTTCTCCTTTATTCCTTTACATTACAACATTTCAGTTCACAGTACAGTGATTTGTGTGTCTGTGCGTGTGTGTGTTCCTGCTTATGTCTTGCTTCCCATCCTGCCTGCTGCTCAGTGGAGTGCGGCACCGCAGCTTATTGCACTCGCCAAATGTCTCAGGTGTCACTTTGCCGCTCAATTCTTGTTAATCTTTTTGACATTGCGCTCGGAGCAGTCACCTCCACACTCCTCCCTGCGCTCCCTGTCATATCTATTGTCCCTGCAATACTCACTTGTAGCATTAAACACACACACACCCTTATACCTGTATCCCATAGTTATTGTGACAGTTAAAGATACTCTATGCACTGGTATAATGCTGCGTGTTCTTAGACAGTACTGTCATCCACTGGCATTACTGGGCTTTAAGTTAAATGTTCCTTTGATCCAGTATTAGTGCTCACTATGTGCGCCCTAATTACTGGATTATTTCTAATACTGTGCAGGTTTTGTATGACATTGCTCCGAATCACTTGAAAGCAGTTAAGCCATTGTAGTACAGACCTGTAGAGAGTGTGTATGTATGCGTGTGTGTCTGTAGGATGTAACTGTGAAGAAGGGAGGTTAAATCACGGGTCTGAACATCTCGACAGCTCTGTTGCGAGGTGAGGACGGAAGATCATCTCTTCACGACACTTCTGCCGCAGGGGTGTGTGTATCCTGCCGCTTAGCCTGTCCCCATCTTTCTCTGCTCCCACTTCACATTCCTCAGTATCACTGTCTCATTTCACCGCACTTACTATTATTGGACTGACTGTTTTTTTTAAATACTATCGCAAAAAAAAAAAAAAATACAAAATTGTAATTTTCCTAAAAACAACATTTAGTCAACTTAGATGTTTATGTAATACCATATTGAGATGCAAATTTAAAGTTACTTATTTAAATGGATATATCTGAAATTACTACTAATTTGAGGTATTATTATGTATGCGCTCCATCAGCAGGCCCCAACCTTTTTTATCTGATGTGTTCAAGCACCCCCTTCATCGACACCACCCGTCATGTTTCAAATGGATGTTTGTTGATTATATGAAAGTGGATATTGTTATTGTCAACGTTGCATTCATACTACCACTTGAGACTTTCATCTATTTGAACTTTTTCTTCATTATTTAAATAATTTATTCATCACTTGTAGCTGTTTCACCATTTATCCATTACTGTTTTGTTAACCGTTCTGACGATGGATGTATTACTGCTCACTAGTTTTCACACACTCAATTGCAACATAGTGTTGCAAGTGTTCAGGTGTTACAGCAGAATCATAATTTGTAATTCATCAAATTAGTTGAACCACGCCACAACCTTTCCACAAAACCCCTGGCCACTGCAGAAGTACTCCTGAGGTACCAGTTCTCTTTAGTAGTCTTCATAGTTGGGAATCACTGTACTACACAATAGTACATAATTACTATTACCTATAATATCGCAATTATTTTGTGTATAAATATACTTTACAATTGTACATAATTAATAGTTATAAAACTCTAACATTAAGAACATGTAGTTAGGCAAATCAGGCAGAAGCCAGTAAGGGCATGTTGGCCATTGTAGCAACTACTGTGTGTGTGTGAGATACCATATGCATGTCTGCATACATAACACAATCCTCTCTCTCTCTCTTTCTCTATGTCCCTTCACCCTTTTTTCCCCCGTGCCTAAGGCACACACAAATAACCAAATAACAGACACACACACACACACACACATACACACACACACACACACACACACACACACACACACACACACACACAAACACACACATCGCCGGGCGAGTGCTGAGGAGAGGGGAGCTGTCATTTGTCAACAAGGAACTTTGGCAGCTCACCGTTGCCATGGGAACTGTCTGTTGCTGAGGACTGGTTTTGCATCACAAGGTCCTCGAATTGGCTCCAAAGCCTTGGAGGTCCCACCCCTCCTCCACCCGACTCACCTCCGTCTCTCACAGCTTCAAACATATTGTCAGGATTTTCTTTCTTTTTTTCCTCTGTGTTCTGCTGTCCTCCACCTCAGAGCAGAGAGATTTGTGTCTGCTGTTTGATTTACAACAGCTACATGATAGATAGACAGACAGACCGACAGATAGATAGACAGACAGACCGACAGATAGACAGGCAGACAGACAGACAGACAGACAGATAGATAGACAGGCAGACAGACAGACAGACAGACAGACAGACAGACAGATAGACAGACAGACAGGCAGACAGACAGACAGATTGAATCCGTAAAGTAGCAAAATCAGTCAATAATAAGTAGGACTGCAGCTAACGATTATTGATCAATCTGCTGAAAATTCAGTCAGGCATTTTTTTGTTATTTTCTAATCAATTGACTATCACAGTTTCCAAGATCCCAAGGTGACATCTTCAAATGTCTTGTTTTGTCCGACCAACAGTCTATAACCAAACAACATTTTTGCTTGAAAAATTAACGATTAGTTAGTTTAGTTAGTTAGTTTTCTGTCAGTCGACCAATCAATCAGCTCCAGCACCAGCATTGGACTGTCCACAAAGGATCTGTCTCACTTTAGACCTCATTCTGGGCACATGATTGCATCTCACCTAACGTTTGCTAAATCATTGTGTGGTATTGAAAACTGTAATCAGAAGTCTATTTAGTTTTCCTATTCAGTACCCTATTAATGATGGACCTCGTAAATCATGACAAATAGCTCTCCAGCTGAAATGCTGCAGTATCAATATCAATGATTCTGGCCCCGGTTTTACTTGGCATCAGATCGGAGCTATATTTTGTGTTATTGCCCACCTATAGTAGTATCTGTGCATTTTCATTAAGATTTGCTACCTTCTCAGTATCTTTAGGGTATGGTTCATGAAAATATTGCAGATGTTCGGGAACAAGCTCTTTTGTTGATGACTTCTGGTGAGCGAAGATGAGTGACAAGTTATTACAGTTACTAGCCTACCATCTGTAATCACTGGAAAACTAAAGATCCTGGGCAAAATCATAGAGATCAGATTAAAGATCAGATGATATCAAAGAGGATTTGATACGTACAACCAGAATGCACAGTTATATTCATTAACAAGGCCTACAGCGATGACTTGCCCTCTGCAAGTGCTCACAGATTATTATTATGCCTGCATTTTCATCCATGTCACTGCAGCTCAAGCCCAACAAGTAGATCCCCATAGGATCAATTTGATTCAGCTTACATAACAAGCACAGCTCTCTGGCTGTTGTTGATGTTTCTGGGTCTCTCCCTCTAGCATAATGCGCCTGTATTTTCAGTGCAGAAAGAAGCTGTTGGTATTTGATAAACACTTGCAATGTGTAGGATGTCCTCAATCCTTGAGTGTGAAGCACACTCCCTTTCCCCCCCAGTGGATCTTTCACGGTACCAAGACAAAGTTGCCGATTGAATTGTGACTGGAGATGAAAGAGATGCATTTTATTGGCTATGACACCTGAATTTGAAGATTTTTGGTGTCTTTAACTGAAAACTGGATCTAACAATAAACTGTCTTACTGCTCTACCAGTGCATTTTGCCATAGCACATAATAAGCATAACAGGAGGCTGTGCACATGCAATGCAAAGAACCCACAGGCTTACTGTGCTAGATAGATTGAATTCTTTAAAAAATAAAACTATTAGCTGCTAGTGCTATTATGTACTAGTACCTCTAGTACTAGGATTTAATCTTGAATGATAAATTACTTTGGAATAATGTGTGTAATTGCCCCATTTTGATATTTGTAAAATTACTCTGATAGGCCCGAGCAGTGTTAGTATGAAGTCTGAACTTCTCTTAGACCACTGATCTGACTTTGATTAAACCTTAAGGAGTGATTTGTCTCTGTTTTGGCATTTCAAAAATTATTAAATAGAATTCAATTCAATTCAGTTTTATTTATATAGCGCCATATCATAACAAAGTTATCTCAGGGCACTTTTTCGAATAGAGCAGGTCTAGACCGACTCTTTATATTTACAGAGACCCAACAGTTCCCACCATGAGCAAGCACTATGCGACAGTGGCGAGGAAAAACTCCCTTTTAACAGGTAGAAACCTCGAGCAGAACCAGGCTCAAGGTGGGCGGTCATCTGCCTCGACCGGTTGGGTTGAAGGGGGAAGGGGGGAGCGGGAGAGAGAGAGCAGGAGGAAAGAGAACATACAGCAGCTCAATACGGCATAGATATGGTAATGGCATTGATGTTAACACCAACAGAAACAACACTAAGAGCAACATTATAATAGCAATACTAATAACAGCAACAACAGCAATAGCATCAGCGGGTGCAGAGCAGGAGCACGGGGGCAGCAGGCGGCAGCAACCACAGACCCAGACCTCCACAGCCCCAGAGGCAGAAACACCTGCAGAAAGCAACAGAAGGGGAGGGAGAGAGAGAGAGGAGAGAAAGCACACAACTACGGGAAGAAGTTGAATTAATAACAAGCATTGATGGGATATGAGGGCGTACAGAGGGAGAGGAAGAGGAGGAGAAAGGAGCTCAGTGCATCATAGGAAGTCCCCCGGCAGTCTAGGCCTATAGCAGCATAACTAAGGGTGGCTCAGGGGTCACCTGAGTCAGCCCTACTATAAGCTTTATCAAAGAGGAAAGTCTTAAGCCTACTCTTAAATGTGAGGAGGTTGTCCGCCTCCCATACACAAACTGGGATCTGGTTCAACAGGAGAGGAGCTTGATAGTTGAAGGCTCTGGCTCCCATTCTACTTTTAGAGACTCTAGGAACCACAAAGAACCCTGCATTCTGGAAGCGCAGTGATCTAGTGGGGTAATAGGGTACTAT